>JBBMKB010051004.1:0-15937 GCA_037833945.1 Alaria marginata | reverse complement strand
CCTGTGTACGTACTGTACGGGATCCAATTAGGAAGAGGATCCTTTGGATGCTCCTGGCGGAGCATCCAAAATCCTCAGTAATAATACATAAAAATTGTTTCAATTAATTGTAAACTAATTCACTATAATAAGCATGCTTAGTCAAGTTTTTTTGGGTTGCTTATTCAAAGCATAATCAAAGCAAACATGTCGTGCTTATACCGGTGTGCTTGTTGTAGCTATATGGATTTTAGTACGGTATACTAAACGCCGCGCAAATTAGATGTATGGGTTTCAGCATGCCGATTGTAAGTTATATACAAGCAAAAGTGTACGTGTTTTAGGATGCACATAAACGTATGGGGATGGCCTTACTGAATTTCCGTATAATTATGTGTATACCTGGTATAGTAGGTTTTACGATGCACACACTAAGCGCCATACACACAAAATAAACAACTACCATGGTAAGTTGCTTCACCAAGCAAGTGTTTCACCGACCAAGCAATAACCAAAGCAACCCCTTTATTGAGTTGATTACCAACACTCGAAAGCAAGCAAAACCACAGTCATAAAGCAGATGACACCACCCAGATGCCAGGTGGCGTCCGGGCAGCAACCAAAACTGGGTTCCGAATGCAACTACCAGGGGGTTGGGAGGATTTTGCTGCCTGGTCTGTCCTCTATTTGCTGTATTTACGACGGCGGTCTCCATACCAACGTCGCCTTCTCCATCATCCCCAAGGGTACCCAAAATGAAATTGAAAGGGAAAATATGAAAGAAGAAAAAGGGACGAACGCGGGGACACCTTTAAGAAATTGGTAGTCCTGACTTGAAGTGGGTAGCAACAAGGAAAATCCAATACTCGATAACCGGAGGGAACGCGTTATTGCCAGGAGCTGCGTTGCCCACAGTGGTATCACAGGGTATAGGGCATAGCAGTAGTACTCGTCGTATTGATAGTGTGCTGCGATTAACCTGGTACCACTCTGAACGAAACTGAATTGACCATTGGGGTATACATACTAAGTCCAAGCGGTCCTTACATTTCCGTCCGTAGTCATTGAGTGTTAATACTTAACGTTAGTAGTTGTAGAACACGTTAAAAATAATAGTAGTACTCCGCCACGGGGAAACATTCGTACCGCTACTACTACTAGTATTACTATACTGCAGCAGGGTGAACTACTACTTGGCACTACATGTAGTCGCGAGGAGGGAACATTCCACAGTTTTCAATGCACACGTCTAACGCACGCCGTCGAATCACCAATCAGCCGATAATGGTGGGGTTTCCACACTGTGCGGGGTGGTATCGACCCGGGGGATCACCGTTATCGTCCCCGGGCTGTTCGAGATGTACATGCATGGGAGGATTTCTTAAGGGAGGTGGCATTTGATCGTCCCCAGGGGCAGCGAGACCTAGACGTTATGAACCCTAGCTAAAGAGCAATCAGTGGACGGAAATGGGGTTTCGACACCGTGCGGGGCGGTATTGATCTGGGGAATTACCGTGTTCGTCCCCTTGTGGGGGGGTTTGTAGATGTATGGAATAATTTATGATCAGGGGATGGGACTTTATCCCCCCCGGGTGCAGCGGAACCTCGACGTTGTCCCGAGCAGCAACTCTCGCAGTGCGCCGGGTCTATGAATCCCAGCCAATAACCAATCAGCCGATGGGGGTGGGGTTTCTACACCGTGCAGGGGAGTATCGGCCCGGGGGATCACTGTTTTTACCCCCGGGTTGTTGGAGTTGTAAATTTATGGAAGGGTTGCTGATCCGGGAGTATGACCTTATAATTCCCGGATGCGGTGAAAACCTCGACGTTGGCCCGAGGGGAAACTCTCCGCGCGGGTTAGCTCTATGAGCCCTAACCTACCACCAATCAGCCGATGGAATTGGGTTTTCCACACCCTCCGGGGAGTTATCGACCCGGGAGATAACCGTTTCCGTCCCCGGGTTGTTGGATTTGTTGGCCCGAGGGGAAACTCTCCGCGCGGGTTGGCTCTATGAGCCCCAACCTATCACCAATCAGCCGATGGAATCGGGGTTTCCACACCCTCCGGGGAGTTCTCGACCCGGGGGAAAACCGTTTCCGTCCCCGGGTTGTTAGATTTGTCGATGTGTCAAAGGATTGCTGATCCGTGAATCGGACTTTATCATTCCCGGGTGCCGTGGAACCTCGGCGTTGGCAGAAGAGGCAATTATCTGCGCACGTTGGCTGAGCCCCAACTAACTAAAGGTCAGCCGATGGGGGTGGGGTTTCCGCACCGTGCGGGGGACTATCGGCCCGGGGAATCGCCGTGTTTGTCCCCGGGTTGTTGGAGTTGAAGATGTCTGGAAGGATTTAGGATTCAGAAATATGACCTTATCATTCCCGGGTGCGGTTGAATCATTCCCGGGTGCGGTGGAACCTCGACGTTGATCCAAGGGGAAACTCTACCCGAGAGCTGGCTCTATCACCCCCAACCAATCAGCGATCAGCCGATGGAGTTGGGGATCCTCCACCGTTCGCGGTGGTATCGACCCGGGGGATCCCCGTTTTCGTCCCCGGGTTGATGGAGTTCTAGTTATATGGAAGGAGTCTTAATCCAAGGATGCGGCATTATCTTCCCCGGGTGCGGTGTGACTTCGACGTTCGCCAAAGGGGTAGCTCCTCCCGCGCGCTGGCTCTACGAGCCCAAACCAATCAGCGATCAGCCGATAGGGGTGGGGCGTTCACTCCGTGCGGGGCGGTATCAGACCGGGGGCTCACCGTTTTGTCCCATGGCTGTTGGAGTTGAAGATGTAGGGAAAGCTTGCTGATTCAGTGATGGGACCTTATTTTCCACGGGTGCGGTTGCACCTCGACGCTGGCCAAAAGGTAAAGCATTCGCACGCGCTGGCCCTATGAAACCCAACCAATCGACGATCAGCAGATGGGATCGGGGTTTCCATACCCCGCGGGGTAGTATCTACCCGGGGGATCGCCGTGTTTGTCCTTGGGTTGTTGAAGTTGTAGATATGTGGGAGAATGTGTGACCCGGGGATGAGGCTGTCTTCCCGGGGTGCAGCGAGACCTCGACGTTGGGCAGAAGGGCACCTCTCGCAGTGCACTGGCTCTATGAGCCCTTGCCAAAGAGCAGTCGGAGGAACGGCGTCGACCTGGAGAATTACCGTGTTCGTCCCCGTGTTACCGGAATTGTCGATTACTCGAAGGTTTTATGATCTGGGGATGGGACCTTATCATCCCCGGGCGTGGCGGGGCCTCGACATTGGCTCGAGAGGTAGCTTTGCCCACGCGCTGGCTCTATGAGCCCAACCCAATCAGCGATCAGCCGATGGGGGTGGGGTTTTTACACCGTACGCGGCGGTATCGATCGGGAGGGGTCGCCTTTTTCGTCCCCGGGCTGTTGGAGTTGTAGATGTATGTAAGGTTTTATTATCCGGGGGTGCGACATTATCTTCCCCGGGTGCGGCGTGACCTCGACGTTGACTCGAGGGGAAAATATCGCAGTGCGCTGGAGTCATCCGACGGTAGGGGTTGCACGCTTTGCGGTAAAACGTTCCTGACGGTTGAGCTCCTCAAGAAGTGAGAAGCTACCGGTTGATATTAGTAGGATCATTTGACGAGTGCATTTATTTTAGGATTAGTTGATAGAAATATTGATTGGGTTGGGCGAACGAAAATCTTGGAAGTTATGTTTCGGTTGAGATATTGAGATCCTCATGTTAGGAGCTCATAAACGTTTTGCTGCACTCCTACCGTAGGATGACTCGCTGGCCCTATGAATCCCAGTCAATCAGCGATCAGCCGATGGGAGGTAGGGTTTCTGCACCGTGCGAAAGAGTATCGACCCGGAGGATCACTGTTTTCGTCCCCGGGTTGTTAGAGTCGTAGATGTATGGAAGGATTTATCATCCGGGAATGGGATATTACCCTTCCCGAGTGCGGTGGAACCTGGGGAGTAGCATGACAGACACATACAGTGTACGGCATTGGTCAAGCCCCTCACTGTACTAAGTTATGTTAGTATACTCCGGTGATAACGCAACCTTTACGCAATCCGCCGCTATGCCATAGTAGAAGAACAAACGGGGAGCTTGCGCCTTGCAGGCTCAAGCTCCAACCACACACAGAACGAGAAGAAGCTGCACCTTATTGTCACAGCTCAAGGCACACAAACGCACACGCGGGTGAGCCGTACCTACTTGTTACGGGCTCCCTCGGACATATATAATACGGGCGGTATCTCAGTATCACGCACCCGGGTTGAATCGTATGAATATCATGAACTGCCTTCGGTAGGTATTATAGGCCACCCACAGTTCAACAAGCATCAAGGCACGTCAGCCCTTCCCGATACAATACGAAACCCATATATTTGTAGACCTGTATCTGAACCCTTCGTATCACAAACAGCCCCCCTACGCGGCCCAACATACGATAGGTCCCGAACAAGTCAACAACGGTTGCCAGGTCAAACGGCACATCCCAAATTCCATGAAAAACACAATCGCCAGGGTAAAACGGCAATCTAAAATTCCATCATCCATGATTGCCAAGGTAAACCGGCAATCTGAACACCAATACTGTTACTAGGAAACCCTGCCCTGAGGTTACCTCCTTGCTAAAGCTTTTGCCGTGTAATGCCGTTGCAACCAGGTCCTCTTACACTGTTGAGCTTACCAACTAATTCGAAACACTCTCAGCTTAAGAATCGCTTAGGTAAAACGGCAATCTCAACACCAAATGTCTCAATCTTAAATTCGATGTAAGTCTCCCATTTGAAATAAGACAGCAACTCCGGGAAGGGAAAAATCCAACAAACGAGACTCTGCAGGGAAAACATTCAAAGTAAATCAATAACACCGTCTTCACGTAAATGCCTCATCGCCCGATACTATCGGCCCCCCTGTTGTGTACTCTGGAGTCATCCCACGGTAGGGGTTGCACTCTTTAGGGTCAAACGCTCCTGACCGTTTGAGCCCCTGAAGTGAGGAACTATCTGTTGGTATGGTCATTTTACGAGTGCATCTGTTTTAGGACTAGCGGACAAAAACGTTAATCGGGTTGCGCGATCGAAAATCTTGGAAGTCATGTCTCGGGTGAGATGTCGAGCTCCTCATGTCAGGAGCTCAGAAAACGTACTGCTTCACGCCTATCGTGGGATGACTCTCTGCAAAAAAGAGAAGAAACAACAGCACGTCTCCGATAGATAAAAAACCTCGAACCAAAACACTAAAACCGAACTCTAGCAGCCCCCCAGCTCAACACCCCCCACTTCCCCGTTCCGGGAAGAACAAACACCTCGAAATACCCAACATCCTCGGGAAAACGATCAAACCAATGAAATCAGCACAAGTTCAGAAATCTATTGCGGTGAAACAAAAGGCCTCCGTGTGCAACACTTTGGTGAGACAATCAGCATGCTGCGCTTCCGACCGCACGTGGACAACCGTAAACTCCATATTAGCAACGCCATCCCGAAGGAAGTGATGACGAACATGAATATGCTTGCTGTTGGAAGTAGTCTCAGGGCTGTTCGCCGAATGGATCGCTTCCTTGTTATCCTTCTTCACCGTGGTACACCCAACACCGCGATCGGGGAAAATATATTTTCAGACATATCGTATGAAAATCGTCTCGCGGAAACCCGCGGCCTTCGCTACGTACTCTGCCTCCGTAGAAGAGACCGTAACACATTTCTGCGTCCCAGAGTAAAAAGATACACAAGCACCAGGGCACATCACGACTTCACCAGAGACAGACGTCCGGACATTGACCTCGTCTACATAGTCCGCATTCACGCACAACTCCAACTGAACTCCGCTACTCAGACCCCACAGGAACGCAATGCAGTAAGTTCTCGTAGACATAAGGCACGTCACGACGTGCAGCGCTGCTTGCCAATGCAATAACTTTGGCGCTGCAGAGTACCATATCAACGCTTGAACCGCCTTAAGGATGTCCGGGCGAGTCTGGTTCGCCAGCCACATCCAATGCCCAACAAACGACCGAAAAGGCTAATCAACGTCTGGCTCATCCTAGTCAAATCGATGGAGCTTCAGGTCAACCACCAACGGAATACTGTTGCCGCGAGTAACACCGAACGTCGTTACGGTACCCTCAAAGAACACCGGCTGTGATATCGTCAACGTCCCTGCACCCCAGTCTCGAGAACATCGGCAACCTTCATACCACCGCAATTCCCCCAGGTTGTTGATTGGAACGAACTGGTTTAGGTCCTCACAAAACTTGTCAAACCTGCTCTTATGCCCCATCGCAAATGTATCGTCTACATGTACTACTACCACGATGGAAACGGCCCCCCTTCTCTGCCAAACGCATGACACAAGCATCAGGCTTGCACTGCTCCGACCCAAGACCCCTCATGCCGTGCAACAAGTGGTGGTGCCAGTGTCGCGACTCCTGCTTCAAGTCATACAGACTGTGACACCTTGCCTGACATCTCCCCGCATCCCTTGGGGAGGCGTATATATACATCCTCACTTAGCTTGGACTGGACAAAGGCCTGCTCGGCATCGAACTGGCACAAGTTCAACCCAAACGCACACCCAATCGCAGCTACCAAACAAATACTCGCAACGGATGGGCACGGGGAAGAAATATCGAAAATGTCAACGCCTGCACGTCGCCCGAAACCCCTTGCTACTTATCTCGCCTTTGCCCGCACTGCTCTACCAAACTCGTTAACCTTCCAAGGAAAAAACCACGAAGCTGATATCACGTTGGTGCCACTCTGTTGCTACGTGCCACCGCCTTTCACGCCTACCGCATCACCGAAACTTCCCTGCGCTGATCAAACCACCGATATCTACACCCATTGCATGCAGTCACATATCCGAGTAATCGTCCGCGCATGCCTGAGCATACGTGATGGGCGCCACCAACTCACTCGCGGGGCATGAAGGCAGGTCACAGGGGGCATATACGGCGGAGATTGGTTAGCAAGGCCAATGTCGACGTCTTCCCGCGTGGCTAGCATCGAAACGAACCCATGCCGCTGGCCCAGACCCTCCTGCTGCCGTGACGCCGACAGCGTCATCGCCGGCGATACCTGAGGCTGCTGCTGTAGCTGCTGCGCCGGAGATGAGGTGGCGGGCGGGAGCGGGGTCACAAACTCCGGTGACGCGCTGGCCACTGGCGCTTCCTGCCGCTGCGACACGGACGGCGCACGCGGCGTAAGCTCCGGCGATGCACAGACCATCGCAGTCTCCTGCCGCTGCGACACCGACGGTGCAGGCGGCGGAAGCTCTGGCAGTGCACAGACCACTGGCGTCTCCTGCCGTTGCGAAGCGGAACACGCAGCGGCCAAAGGCTAGGGCAGAAGCGCCGGCGATGCGCTACCTGCGGCGTCTGCCAGCACCACATCTATTAACCCTGCCCACTTCCGATTGCTGGGCTGGGGCACTGACACCCCCGTCCTTCGCCGGCGGCGACGGCGCAGTCATGGCGGCACCTCAGCTGCCTGTGATCTACTCGCCCACGAAAGGCGCACGCCGGTAGCCCCACGTCACATCGGTCGAGTAGCTCGCGGTGGCTGATGGCGACAACATGATCTTGCAGACGTCCGATGCGTGGTCCTTGCCGGAGCTAAGGTAGAAGCAAGGCTCACCGTTCGGCTTTGACTTGACTCCCCGTTTGAGCTTGGGGCACCCCGGCATCGTGTACGGGAGTACGGGGCCCCTTTCAGGCCTCCCGTGGAATTTCTCGAAAGAGCACATCAGGCCGGGCTTCTCATCCACCCCCGCCATGATGTTGAGCGCGTCTCACATCCACGTCTAAGCTTCCGGCCACGTACGCCCATAGTCGAGCGCCTTGGCCGGGAACTCTACGCTGCCATCCCCCCCTCCGCAACAAGAGCGAGCTTCCGCTCCACGCGCCCGTTGTGCTTCGGGCCGTCAACCGGCATATACTGGCGGCGGATGTTGTGGTCGGACATCAGCATATCACATTCCTCGTTAGTAAATCCGAGGCCGTTTTCCGTGCGGAGGCATACCGGGTTCCCGTGGGCGTTGGCGGCCGCCCGGAAAGTGCGGCAACTACGGGTAACCGTCGCCGCGCTCTTATCTAGCGGAAATACCGGCCAGCTCATGTTGGTGGCGTCATCGACGATCACCAGACAGTACTGGGCGCCACCGGTAGACGTTAGCATAGGTCCCGCGAGGCCGGCGAACAGGCGTGCATGGGCTTCTCAGAACAATGTGATGTGGACTGGGTGATAGCCTTGCGGATCCCATTCCCTCGCGAACACCCATCGTAATACCCCAACCGTCTCGTCACCTTAATTTCCAACTGGCGTGCAGTGTCACGGGAAACAACATCGTGGGCATGGCCAAGGTAGCAATGCAGATCGTCAGCATCTACCCAGCGATATCTGCCAGGCCTCAGCACTGCTGCAGCAAGTGCGGGCGGTTTCTCATGTCTCACTAACCTACTGTAGTGGCCTCGACGTAGTTACCGAACGTCTTTTTCCGAACAAGCACACGCCCATCAAGCGTATGTGCGCCTGAGCTATCAAACGTGATTACATGCTGCTTCTGAATGGCATTGAAAGAGCACAGACCGAAAGGAACTCCGTGCACAAACGCTACGTTCCTAAGAGTCACCTCTACATCCTCGGCACAGTGCGTCACCACATCAAGGTGCCCAAATATTATACACCCATCATCTTGCGGTCGCCGACTGTCATAAAGTTTACACCACGACCAGAGGACCTCTTGCTGTAGAAACATGCGGGGTCACCAGTACAGTGGACATATGCAACACAATCTAAAGTCAGAATTTTACTCGCCGGCATTTTAAGCTTTAAAGTACAACCCACAAAAGAAAGTGCAGACTACCTGCCTAGCGACGCTAGATCGCGCGGAGAGAGCGGGCCCCTGGACCAGTTGACGGCTAGTCTACGGTGGTTGACTGCTAACTGTCGAGGAAAGCAGTCTACCCGCACCAGCTCCTCCGCCCCTCCGCCCTCGCTGTCCCAGGGCTTCGCAGCCTGGCCGCGCTCCACCAACCCCGCGCCACCCGCCGCTCCAAATCGTGCCTATACCCGTTCGCCGGATAAACCCAAACAACAGTTGCTGGATTCTAGTATTAACAACAAGATACGAAATCCGAGTACAAATATACGAAACACAACAGACCGTATACCTCATACCCATAGTTACTGCCCCCGAGCCCTCCTTCCTCGGTCAACAATCCTCAACGATCCTCACCGACTGCACTCATTGTACGATGCCACGGGTACTGGACTAACGTTCGGTGCTCGACCTCCGTACTACGAGTGAGTGCTGCGCCAGAAACCATTTCAAATCGTTCCTATACCCGTTCACCCGATAAACCCGAGCGACGGTTACAGGGTTTCAGCATGAATACCAAGATACAAAATCTGTGTACAAAGTTACGAAACACACCAGACCGTACATCGCATACCCAGGGTAACTGCCCCAAAGCCCTTCTACCTCGGTCAACGATCGTCAAGTATCCTCAACGATCGTCAACAATCATCACCGACTGCACTCATTCTAGGATGCCATGGATACTGGAATAATATTCGGTGCTCGAACTCCGTACCACGAGTGAGTACTGCACCAGAAACCATATCAAATCGTGCCTCTACCCGTTCACCCGATAAACATAAACGACGGTTTTTGAATTTCTCGAACTCCGTACTACGAGTGAGTACTGCACCAGAAATCATATCAAATCGTGCCTCTACCCGTTCACCAGATAAACCCAAACGACGGTTATTGGATGTCGGTATTGATTCCAAGATACGAAATCCGAGTTCAAAGATACGGAACACACCGGACCGTACATCGCATACCCATGGTTACTGCGCCCGAAACCCTCCTACCTCGGTTAACGATCCTCAACGATCCTCATCAATCCTCACCGACTGCATTCATTCTAGAATGCCACGGGTACTGGACTAACCTTCGGTGCTCGAACTCCGTACTACGAGTGAGTACTTTACCAGAAATCGTATCAAATCGTGCCTCTACCTGTTCACCCAATAAACCCAAACGACGGTTATTGGATTTCGGTATTAACTGTAAAATACAAAATCCGGGTACAAAAATCCGGAATACACCAGGCCGTACATGGCATGCCCATGGTTACTGCTCCCCAGCCCTCCAAACTCGGTCAACGATCCTCAACCACCCTCTTCAATCCTCACCGACTGCATTCATTCTACGATGCCACGGGTACTGGACTAACCGTCGGTGCTCGAGCTCCGTACAACGAGTAAGCACTGCACCAGAAATCATATCAAATCGTACCTTTACCCGTTCACCTGATAAACCCAAACGACGGTTATTGGAGTTTGGTATTAACAGTAAAATACGAAATCCGAGTACCAAGATACGGAACACACCAGGCCATACATTCCATACCCATGGTTACTGCCCCCAATCCCTCTTAACTCGGTCAACGATCCTCAACGATCCTCAACAATGCTCACCGACTGCAATCATTCTAAATTGCCACGGGTACTGGACTAACCTTCGGTGCTCGAACTCCGTACTACGAGTGAGTACTGCACCAGACATCATATCACATTGTGCCTCTACTCGTATACCCGATAAACCCAAACGACGGTTATTTGATTTCGGTATTGATTCCTAGATACGAAATCCGAGTACAACGATACGGAACACACCAGACCGTACATGGCATACCCCTCGAAACCCTCCAACCTCGGTCAACGATCCTCAACGATCCTCTTCATTCCTGACCGACTGCACTCAATCTAGGATGCCACGGGTACTGAACTAACCTTCGGTGCTCGAACTCCGTACTAAGAGTGAGTATTTTACCATAACCATATCTAATCGTGCCTCTACTCGTTCGCCCGAGAAGCCCAAACGACGGATATTGGATTTCGGTATTCACACTAAGATACAAAATCTGACTACAAAGATACGGAACACACCAGACCGCACATGGCATGCCCATGGTTACTGCCCCGGAGCCCTCCAAAATCGGTCAACGATCCTCGACGTTCCTCAACAATCCTCACCGACTGCACTCATGCTAGGATGCCACGGGTACTGAACTAACCTTCGGTGCCCGAACTCCGTACAACGAGTAAGCGCTGCACCAGAAATCATATCAAATCGTACCTCTACCCGTTCACCTGATAAACCCAAACGACAGTTATTGGATTCGGTATTGTCACTAACGTACGAAATCCGAGTACAAAGATACGGAACACACCGGACCGTACATCGCATACCCATGGTGACTGCCCCCGAACCCTCTTACCTCAGTCAACCATCCTCAACGATCCTCTTCTATCCTCACCGACTGCACTCATTCGAGGATGCCACGGGTATTGGTTTAAACTTCGGTGCTCGAACTCCGTACCACGAGTGAGTACTTTATCAGAAATCATATCAAATTGTACCTCTACCCTCTACCCGTTCACCCGATAAAGCCAAACGACGGTTATGGGATTTCGGTATTGATGCCAAGATCCGAAATCCGAGTTCAAACATACAAAACACACCGGACCGTACATGGCATGCCCATGGTTACTGCCCCCGAGCCCTCCTAACTCGGTACACGATTCTCAACTATCCTCGAAAATCCTCACCGACTGCACCCAATCTAGGATGCCACGGATGCTGGACTAACATTTGATGCTCGAACTCCGTACTACGAATGAGTACTGCACAATAAATCATATCAAATCGTGCTTCTACCCGTTCACCCGGTTTTTGGATTTCGGTGTTGATTCCAAGATACGAAATCCGAGTTCAAAGATACGGAACACACCAGACCGTACATTGCATGCCCATGGTTACTGCCCCCGACACTCTCCTACCTCGGTCAACGATTCACAACTATCCTCAACAATCCCCACCGACTCCAAGCATTCTAGGATGCCACGGGTACTGGACTAACCTTCGGTGTTCGAACTCCGTCCTACGAGTGAGTACTGCACCAGAAATCATATCAAATCGTGCCTCTACCCGTTCACCCGATAAACCTAAACGACGGGTATTGGATTTCTCGAACTCCGTACTACGAGTGAGTACTGCACCAGAAATCATATAAAATCGTGCCTCTACCCGTTGACCCGATAAACCCAAACGACGGTTATTGGATTTCGGTGTTGATTCCAAGATACGAAATCCGAGTACAAAATATACGGAACACTCCAGACCGTACATGGCATGCCCATGGTTCCTGCCCCCGAAACCCTGCTACCTCGGTCAATGATCCTCAACGAACTTCACTAATCCTCACCGACTTCACTCACCCTACGATGCCACGGGTACTGGACTAACCTTCGGTGCTCAAACTCCATACTACGAGTAAGTACTGCACCATAAATCATATAAAATCGTACCTATACCCGTTCGCTGGGGACACCCAAACGACGTTTACTGGATTTCAGCATTAATACCAAAATACGAAATCCGAGTACAAATATGAGAAACACACCAGACTGTGCACCGCATGCCCATCATTACTGCTCCCGAGCCCTCCTACCTCGGTCAACGATCCTCAACGATTCCTCAACGATCCTCAGCGATCCTTACGGACTGCACTCATTCTACGATGCCACGATTACTGGACTGATTTTTGGTGCTTGAACTTCAGACTGCCGGGAATTACTGCACCAGAAATCGTATCAACTATTAATAGTACTTTTTCCGTTCGCCGGATAAACCCAAACGACGTTACTGGATTTCAACATGTTTACCAAAATTCGAAATCCGAGTACAAAGGTAAGAAACATTCCAGACCGTACATCGCATACCCATGGTTACTGCTGTTGAGGATGCTCCCGTACTCGGTGTCGAGATATGCATGTAACGGTTTTTGTGGGGGTTTCTACAATTACTATGGGGATGCTTCTGTGTTCTTCTCTGGCGTTTCTGGTGCACCATCTTGTACTCCGCCTTCTACGTGCTACACGGGACGACGATAACATATACCAGGGTAATTCCCTTTATCGTGTTGTACATCGTGAGTGTCTTTCTGTGAACCTACTCCGACCGAGCCCCAACCTGTGGACGCATATCGACACGCTAGCGGGGTTTGAGATATTTGCTCCATCTTCCTGTTGGGACCCTGCCAGGGGAGCTGAGTCACAGGGTGAGGGAACAGGCAAAATTGTTTATTACGAGTGTTTGGCGTAATGGACGGTCTGGAGGGACTACCACCGCCAGGCGACAGCGCTCCCCGGACAGAGGTCACAGGGTCTACAGGTGCAAAGACTGCCAATATACCCGAGGCAAAGGCCACGGGTGCGGCCGGTCGCGCAAGAGTGCGAGCCCAGTCTACGCCAGAGGGCGGACCAAACGCGCACGATGATGGGATCTCGCGCCTACGCCTGGAGAATCTGAACATGCAGATTGGGCTTGGAGTACAGGTAGAGGAGAGAGAGCGGGCAGAGCGAGCCCAGCAGGAGAGACACCGGATTGGAGGAGGAGGTACGGGTGCACAACAAGAGCAGCAGCGTTCTTTGCCAGGGACCTTTATAGTTAATCATGGTAGGTCCGCCCCCAAACTCGACTCTAAGCAAGGGTTTTACTTTTCACGGATAAAGCAAAGGCCATCTTAGGGTGTCTCACAACTATGCGAGGAAGCATTCGAGGAAACCGATCATCGCATTGTTTTTCAGGGCGTGAATGCTAGGAGCAGGGAGGAACTGAAATACCGTTTTGGGAGAGAGAAGGTGGAGGTCGCCCATAAGCCTATGACAGCATCACAGCCGCGGTCGCACACAACTCTGCCCTGATACGCAAGGTTTACATCCTTGGTAGCTCCATTCTTGCGATGGCCCAAATTCGCCGGTGGTGTGTACCCCACGACGACCTCGACAAGCAGGCCTACTTGCGGGCGTACATCAACACCAAAATGGCCGTTGGGGAGCTGCCTGCCCAATATTTTGAGAGGATGAGCATCACCAGATAGAAGCTGGCAGAGGTGGGCATCATCAAGTCGGACCAAGAGGCTAACCTCCACCTATTGCAGTGCATTTCGTCGAAGTATACGCTCGACAATAAGATGTTGCACTACGACCCTAACCTGAGCATGATAAAGATCGAGAGCTGAGTGCGGACAACACACTGAGAGTTTCAAGATAATAGCAAAGGAGTAGACGGTTCAGGACATGTTTGGATAGCGTCTGGGGGTGGAGATTATGCCCGATCCGGGATTTTCCCTAACCCCGGCGACCACCAGGGCAACTGGAATGACCCAAGGAAAGGTGATACCGGCCAGCTACACAGCCAAGGCTGGGCAGCTGGGCAACAGCAGCAGAAAGTTGAGGCCTGGGGTGGGGGCCCATCGGACAGCAAGAAAAAGAAGATATGGCCGCAGCAGGACGCGCGCGCCCACGTTCGCGGTGGCGGTCGCGGCGGTGGCGGCAGAGGCAGTGGCGGCGGCTACGGCGGCCACGGTGGCGGCGGCAGCGGTGGTAGCGACGGCGGCGGTGGTGATCACCAGTGGTGGCCGCAGGTGCGAGACTCGCGTTTCGTGGGACCCGAGGGACACCTCCCGGGTTCCGGCCGCATGTGCAACGCTACCGGATACATCCCCAATCTGCGTAGACCAAAAGGCGCAGGGCAGGCTGTTCGCAAGCAGGATCCCCGCCGTCGTTGTTTCAGGGGCGGTGTGATTGGTCACTATATGAACGAGTGCGAGGCAACCGTCATCTTCAAAGAAGACCCAAACCCACCGCGCAGCGTGTACCTCAACCATTTTCATGTGGCTATAGGAAGCGCACCACTACTCGCGAACCCCACTGCCATTCCCCAACTAGAAGCCCAGCAAAAACAGCAGCAGCACAATCGCGGACTAACCCACCCGTAAATATCCACCTCTCCCCTCCCCCCGCGTTTCGATCGGCGATTCCTGCTGCCGTTCTCGTCCCCGGCGTCCGGCGCTTTAAGGAGGTGGACACCAACGTCTTCCACGTGTGCAATGCCCACGCCCACGAGGGCCGTTTGCGCGAGACGGCCAGGCAGCAGCACATGAAGCTGACGGGGAGCCTACTCACGTGCAGCGGGTGCGTGCAGGCGAAGTGTAGGCGTGCGTCGGTACCTACGATGATTTCCTCTCGGATGACCAAACCCCAACAGCGCGCTTTCGTTAACCTTGCCGGCCCCAGAAAAAACGGGTCTTCCGGGGGAGCTCTGTACCTGATCTTGTTCAAAGATGACGCGACGCTCCTGGGGTGGCTCTACCCCCTCAGGAGCAAGAGCGCGGTCGACGTGGCAGCAGCAAAGGCGACATTTCTGGCCGACGTCGGTGGCGCTGTTCTATGCTTCCGAACGGACAACGGCGCCGATTTCGTCAACGAGAAAGTTGCGAGGATTTACAGCGACAAGACGATCCGCCATGATCACACGGGTGTTGACGGGCCGACGAACAACGGCGTGGTCGAGAACGGGCTCAACCTGAATTAGGAAGGCGGCATGGCCGCTTGCCTTGAGGCCCCCCGGCTGTTCCACGGGCAACTCCCGGACCTTGACCGTTTTTGGGTGGAAGTGGCCATCTACATGAACGACTTTCTGAGCACCACCGCGACCACGGCGAACGCTGGCCACAAGTTGCCGTACGAAGCTTACTTTGGAGAGTGCCGCTGGCCAGCATCCTCGTATTGATGCAGCCCGGACTTAGCCGCGTACACCGCACCAACAAGCCGGAGCCCAAGACCGAGCGATGCTTCTACCTCAACAGGGGGCGGAACCACCCGCGAGACTGCGCCACGGTCTTTACGTCGTCCGGTCTGACGAGCGACATGCGGGACGTCACCTGGGAAGTGGAGTGCGTGCTGATTATCGCGGCTGCGCCGGACGCAAAGGTGGCCGCCGTACCGGAGACGTGGGACGCCGATCCGTACGCCATATACGTGCCGCTGGTGCCGCCGGAGCTGCAGGTACCGCCGGTAACGCCGGTAAACACCGAAACCACCAGTGGCGGCAACGTT
>JBBMKB010050893.1:3547-15938 GCA_037833945.1 Alaria marginata | reverse complement strand
TAGTAGTAGTAGTAGTAGTAGTAGTAGTAGTAGTAGTAGTAGTAGTAGTAGTAGTAGTAGTAGTAGTAGAAGTATTAGTAGTAGTAATAAGAAGAGTTATAGAAGTTGTTCGAGGTGTACCCCTCCGAGCATTCGTGGGTAACAAGTACTCGCTTAATCTTTCAAAAAAAAAAACTCGGATACTCGCGAGTATTTCGGCGTTTTTGGCGAGTACCCGTGTACTCGGGACGTTGTTCGACCTCGTTTCGTTCTGAAAGTTGCTATAAACAAACAGATGGTTGGTAACGGAGCAGGTACTACTGAGGGGACAGGTGTCGCAATGATTTGCATATTCCACACTCCATAAACGTTGTCTTGTTGGCGCCCGCAGCATCCAGGGAAGCCGCTGACGGAACATGTTTAGAGCTGCACTCTCGTTTTAGGGGACAAACGGCTTGGAATAAGTGTTCTTTTGTTTTGCAGGTTGAGGAACACAGTATGTAAAATTACGCGGCCGAAGTATCACGGAGCTTGTGAAGTTGAGTATCGACCACCCAACTGGTGGAACTAGCTAGATCGAGTTCACAGCTCACGTATTTGAAGCAGTATTATAAAAGACGAGACCACGGGGAAGTACTGCTGTTTTATACGAAGTATCTGATCATTTTGTATGAATACTACGTAGTGCATGCCTCAATTTTTGGGTGTGTTGTGTTCGTGTTTTCCTAGCAACCGCGTCGGCCGTGACATACATACTAAGACAGAGGCAGACCTCGGCGCGCGCCGCGCACCATGCCCTGTCACTTCGCCATGCCTCTCAAGCCAGCCGGCATTCGAGAAAAAACGACGGCATCCTGGTCCTTGGCACGTTGTTATTAGTCGATGTATTCACCTGATACTTAGCATTTTGCATATTTGGGGCAAAACCCAGCACGAGCGATGGGAAACTCATTTGGAAAAACCCAGGAAAATCATGGGAAATGCAAACGATTATATACCAAAGTACCACTATGTTATGTCCCCACAAAAAAAGTATAAAAAGTAGGACAATTCCTACCTCTGTGTACTTTTTGTTGCTGATATGGTAGGTTCTACGCTCCGTAGTCTGTACGATACCTACGAGCAACGAAATCAAAACAAAAAATATGGAAGCTCCTGCTTGACGGAACGTTGCGAACACGATCTGCAAAATAAAGGGAAAGTCAAGCATGTTAAAAACAGAGGGGAAAGCCGGCGGAAAAACCTCAAAAACTATGCGAATGCTGCAACCTAGTTAAACAATGTTAACACACGAAACAAAGCAATCAACTGTCGAGAATACGTAACTCAAACCAATCGAGAATGCATCTGCTATTATGTTACATGATGCTCGGTGGATGCACATGATTCATTTTGCAACAGAAAAAATAAACATGCCAAAACAAACGCCGTTGCACCTTAAAACATACCATAGAGGTCACCGCTGAACCCCTCCCGACCTATTGTGCAAGTCACCTTTTCGTGCGTACCAAGTATGAACTTGGAAGAGATTTGCCAGAAAGTAACACGTACAGAGCCACCGCCTGCATACAAAATAAGCTGCCTCGACTATACTCACCCCAGCATATGCGTATGAAGTGCGAAGTTCAAAAATACCCGCCAGAGGCCATAACGCACACCCAGTAAGCGGTTGCAAACAACATCAGCTGGCTCCATTCGACGCCAAGGCTTAGTAGTTATCGAGAAGCCCATGGGCGATAGCGCTACGCACGGTGACCAGCTGAGCCACCTTGGCAGACTTCAGCTTCCTCCGCCGAGCACTACCAGCAGCGCCGGTGGGCGGATCCACTTCTTCCACCCTGCAGTCGTCATTATCGTCTGCCGAGCACGAACTGCCCACATCCGAGGGGGGACCTTCACCACCGCTGCTCCTGCTTCTGCCGCTGCCGCTGCTGCTGCCGCCGCCGCCGGCGCTGCCTTCACTGTGGTTGTTGTTGCTGCTGCTGCTGCTGTCCTGTCCATCCCGCCTTTTGGTTGTTGCCATCTTCGAATTTGAGGACCCATCGACGGAGTTATTCTCGCCGTCGCCATGCGTAGGAATGGGGGAGGGCCCTTGCCTGCTGATGCTGCTGCTGATGGATTGTTTTTGCTTTGCCATGGCGCTGCCGTCCGGTACGAAGTACTGCTTCCCTTCCGGCTAGTGGACGTATCACAGAGCGATCGAATGTCAACGTATGTTGGAACGGGTTTCGTAGAGATTGTTTACGATTTACTGCCAGGGCGATGTGATATAGGGCATGAAAAGTTGCATTCCCCCGGGTTTCCAGGGGTGAAACAGCGAATACCCGACTACTCGATACTCGCGACTACACGAGTACTCAGGGGCCTAATGACCATGCGAGAAACAAGTGCTACTCGTACTACACTACAGTAGTCATGAGCAGTAGGGAGAAGGGTATTACTCGCGAGTAACCGTCGAGTAACGTTTTAAAGGGGTGCACCTCTAACGTATATACCTTGCTTTAATACTGTGTAGTAATAATGGTGGTAGCAGCAATTGTTTAGCCTGGAAATTATAGTCATGAAGTGATGAAAGCGTCAGATCAGAAACATCGTATAGGTCTAGTCATGCAATGTGTTACTGTACGGGAACGGACAAAACCACGGGCACATTGCGATTGTCAAGGGAATTGTTAATATGGGCATGGAAACTCGATATAACTCCGGAAACTGTTTTGGTTGCGGGGAACGGTATTTGCACAGGAACGGGGCTTTATCCCAATTCCCGTGAAATCCTTCTCGAACGTTCCTGCACTAACTTTCCCGGGGACAGCCCACAGTAAAGTATACCAGGTAGACATTATGGCCGAATCGTGTCGTTATTCTTTTATAATATGACCCCTTCGAGTATTTGAAACACGTGTGTGCCTGTCTTCGTGACTGCAGCGCTCGTCTCTCCAGGAGGTATCGGCACGGACACTGGTTGTGCGGGATGTAGATAGGTGGAAAAACAGTTTAATAATGTGAACATAAAGCACACAGACGCGGATCAGAATACAGCAGTGTACAGCACCAGTGTGCAGCAGAACCACGTGCCTGGGGTACCTGGTACCAGGTTAAAAAGAGGTGCCCGTTTACAGGATCATAGTGCGCCCGGCCCCAAAGCTTTTGTAAAAAGCGAGTTCCCTTTTGTAGGTAAGCCCCCATTAAGGGGTCTCTAAAGTCCCTTAAATCGGACGGAGGAGTATTAAGGGACTATGAGTGCCCAACACGCGGGTACATTGAATAGGGCATAACAGGACCAGACCGAAAATACCCTTTATATACTACATATTGTAGAAAGTCTAGTTCTAGGGTCTACCGGACTAGCTGAGCTGCGACTTGTCGTGTAGTACTACAAGGGGTTGGACTACGTCTCGCACCGCTGCATTTGCGCAGCCTTAATGATGATCAAGTGTTGGAGGTCAAGAACATCGCCATTCCTGCCTCCTGGCGTCTTGTCGGGGATTTCGCATTCTAGCCCCGCAGTGCAAAGCATGGTGATCAGCCTCAAGAGTTTCTAAAGTAGAGCAGTACTGCTGTACCCGGACCTTAGACTTGAGGAGCAAACAACTCGTTTTACATCAATTTCGATGGCGTTCGTGAGGTTGTAAACATTGTATTTTCGCTTTTCAAGGGACCTGGGTTCCTTTATTGAGCGTCACGTTCTCTTTGAGGGCTCATATTCCCTAAAATAAACCAAAAAGCAGCAACCAAGTAGGAAGTCCTTTTTATTCCGTTTTCTCTTATCTCGGGACCCCTTAAGGGGGATATTGTTTTTTTGCTCTTTGCTGCATTTATTTTCTCGCACAAGCAGGGAGGTTTGGTTTCGTACGGGGCAAGAAAATATTTCATTTTTTGCAGTACTGTATCCTATACATTTTGATGTTTCTGTTGTGTGCCATTGCGGCGCAGATGGTACTACTCGTAGTGTGCCTGGTGCCTGGTATACAAACGGTGCGATGCAATTTATGACTCAATCTTCCTTGTAACTGAGATCTGGGGTAACATAGCAGGCCTTCTTGCTACGGTACTTGCCTAAGTTTTTATCGCGAAAATATTTCAGCCCTTTCTTCCCTCGCCGACTCGCATCGAACTTTGCTTCCCCATGCTATTAAATGCTTTCAAATGCTGGTTCTGAGAAAAAGTCTCGAGTACGAGTACCGAGATTTGAACTCCTGATCCATCCTTCGTAGTCTTGGAGGGTAGTCACTACACCAGGGCGATCGCAATGATATGTACTGTCCTACTCACAGTCCGGGCCGATTGTTCTATAAGTATAGACATAGAAGTTATGTGGTCATAAAAGTACGCCACAGAGACACCACATGGTTATGTAGTAAGCACAGTAGACAATGTGTGTGTGTTCTTCGCATTTAACCGTTCTTTCTACCCGTCGACATCCAGCACAACCCGTATCCGTGCCGATTATTCTATCCTAGAGAGATACAAGGTATGTGGTCACAAAACTACGCCACAGAGGTACTACATTGATTTGCAGTAAGCACAGCAGTAGACAATGCAATGCCGTGCCATCATACTGGGTACGATAGACACGACATACACATTATATGAAATATAGCAGTGCAATGCCATGCCATCAGACTGGTATGATGCGATAGACACAGCATACCCGTTCTATGATACATAGAAAACCAAATAAACAAACCAAACCAACAAAAACAAAAACAAAGCGAAACAAAAGCAAAGTCGAAAGAGGGGGAAAAATAAGAAAGAAAGGAAAAACTGTCGTGCCTCCCCGCAGGAAGATGTGACAGAAACTTTCGAGCGAGCAAAATAAACAATACCACTACATATAAACATATTCAGGCCAAAGACAAAGGGAAAATAACAGTCACACCGAAGAAGAGCAATATAATAAACCGAAAGCATCCTCCAGGTAGCCGCAGCAGTTTGTGGTACGATTTGTTTAGACAGGTTCTATCTACTAATATAGTCGGTCTGATACCTTGCTGCCCTGTCTATACCGCCTCCGTCCTGCTTTCGTCAACCATGCAGCGGAGAAGACGCGTCAGAACATACGAGACAAGCAAATCAGGCTCGCCATCCGCCCACGCCACGAGACTCCTATCTTAAGGACAGGAAGGAAGAACAAGTACAAAATAAAATTAAACGTAGCAACAAGAAGATCACGGAGGACCAAAGCGCAAAAATAAAATAAAAACAAAGGAAGACCACGTTCAACCCCGCTGCAGCAATTAGCGGCACGAGTAGCCTAGGCATGTTCCACTTACTAGTCGGGCTGGTGCCTTGCTACTGCCCTCCTTTCTACTTTCATCCACCGCTGTTTCCCTTCTATTCCTCCCGTTGCCCTCCCTGCCCCTATTCCCGTGGTCGGTTTACTTCCACTCCCGATTCCCTTGGGCAGCACTCACGGCGGATGCGCGGCGCCGTTGACTCAGCTGTGCTTCATCCTCGTGCCACCTCATTGTTAACCGTTCGGCTGCTTTAAGGACCTCCCGGTACCACGTCCCCGCCTTTTAGGCTGCAGTAGCCCATTGCGCCGTCTCAACTCCAAACGCCAAGAGGGGTTGTTTCGTTGGTCCTTCGGTGGCTCGAACCTCCCTAAGGTCATCGGCTATACATGTACTCCAAGTTATAAATTATCTGCCAGTTCTCGGATTCTCCCCACCAGCCGTCGTCCCGAATATTACCCGACTGGATGACCGCTCCTTGCTTTGCCGTGCGACTGCCCCGGCAAAAAAAGGGCCGCCGTTTACGGATGGTCGATTCGATGCTCTCACAACGTGCCATCTTGAGGGCCTCCGCGTGCGAGAGGGTGGTGTTGTCGGTACGAAGTCGGCGTTGGAAGCCAATCACTGGCAAGAGGACTTGGTGGTGAGCCGTTCGAAGCTTGGCAGAGCGTTCCGCACTGAGGGTCCACGTCACACATCCATACAGCACGGTCTCAATCACCTCGGCTTTCAGCATTCGGACTTTCAGGCTAAGCGGGGCGGTCGTCCGATCATTCAACTCCGGGCCGAAACGTTTGAAGCATGCTCGCATGAGACGGATGGGTCGTTCGATTTCAAGCGAGAGGTCAGCGTTTTCGTGGATAATGCCGCCTAGGCATAAGAACTGGGCCGTCTGTTTATACCTCTGGCCTGCTGCTTCGATGACGAGCGGTAGGGTGGGGGTTGTCTGGTCTGGTAGTATCGTATGGATGTATAAAACGTACTTTGTTGTGCAGGGGAGATGCAACCGTTGTGGAAGCGTCACCTGTATTTGCCCTGTGACCTGTTGAACTCTTTTTCCACACGAGAGACGAGAGGACGATACCTCACGATGTTGAGCCAACGAAGGAAGCCAGTGCAAAGAGGCACACAGCCTTCCGAGCTCTGCCCTTGGACACATACGTTTGGATTGATCAACCAGAGGCGCCCTGCTGGTCAGTAAGGGCGTATACTAGCTTGCGTATATCGGCTTTTTGGCGAACAGTCATGTCCCGGCGTCAGCAGTAGTATTAAATCGTAACGTTGCGCAATCAATCAGATGTGAGGAGTGTTTGAAGTATGCTCACACCTGAGCTTCTCATGTGGTCGACTTCCACAACAGGCCTAGTGTTCGGTTGTATATATTAGGCCACGGGTCCAGTTCGTGTGATAATACTAGGTTCGAGCTTCGTTTTCGAGAGCGAGTATGAGGTGTTGTCGTTCACGAAATGGAGGTGCATCCCCCTTGCAATACACGGTTTGTGCAAGGTTTTTCCCGCTGATCGAGATGGAATATTTGAAGTATCAATATTCAGATTGCCATCTGACGCCATAATTGTTGAGAAGTTGGCCGTCTTCACCCCAGTTTGTGTATCACATGATCGGTCGCTGTGGATACTCGTAATCGTTATACTCTAAGATCACAAAATCACTTCCTAGCGTGTTCATATCTTCTGAGGGAAAGTTTTAGTCGGGACAACCGTAGAGCGCCAAAGTTTCATCTCGCTATGCACCTTGCAAGACGAGCGGCTAACACCTCAACGTGAATCGAGGCATTGCCTGGCTCTATCGCGGAAGTTGTCGAGATTTACGGCAAGACCGAAGCCCTGCATTGGTTCAGGAACTTCAACGGAACATTAGTGGTCTCGAAAAATAGAGGTGTTTGCCAATAGCCTTTTTCTTTTCATCCGGGTGTATTTAATTTCGCACCAGCGGTGAGGTCGTGTCTTAACTGTTTTCATCTCAGTGGGAACGGTGGGAACGGAATGAGGCTACTTGCATGCGTTCGTTCCATTCCAACCTGTTTGTGTCCGACATGAACTTTGGAGTTCTAGGCAACAGACCCGAACAGATAAAAGCTCAACTGACTTCTGCGGTGGGACCGTGCAGCTCTAAGGCAGGGGTGCCGTCACGTGGGGTGCAAGTGCTCCTGACACACAGAAGGGTTTTACACGCAGGTATACCGGGAGGGAAGACGGCGCTAGCCATCCAAGTGGCACTCTGGAGAGAAGTCTAGAATTTGTAATATTGCAGTCATGGCTCTACGAGGACTGTAGGAACGTCCACGAACACTTGGTGCCACGCTTTTGCCAGAAAAAAAATCGCCAGAGGCTCGTTCGCCACCCAGTATTTCCCCTCGAGAGCCTCCTGGTCAGGCCATGGTGGTATGGCGTGGCTGCTGCCGCGGACGAGCCCTACGGCGTCCACATATGCTCCATCCCGTGTGTCCTGTGTCATCCCGCGTACACCCATACCCTCGTAGGCATCCAGCATGTAAGGCACCAGTCCCAGATACGAAGCGACACTCCCAGCACCATTCAGATGCCGTAAATCTCGTGCCATGTGGGCCGTTCGGTATTGCTGAACATGGTTAACTCTTTTGGAACTTGTTATTCCTTTTCCAAATGTACGGACTTGGTTGGGACACTGAAAAACGATTCGATTGGATAACTAATCAGTAGCAAGAAAAATATGATTCAGTTCCATGTTCATGCGTTCCAATGCCTTTTTGGTGAAGTAAAGACACACCCTGATTGTATTTTCTCTATTTGCCCTGCTCCCCTCTCTTTGTTCCTCCGTTTCAGTTTTCGACTCTTCATTTCTGAGGATACAATGGCGCGCTGTTCACACAATCTCTGCACAAGGCGAGCGTTCTACAATCTTCACGGAAGCAAGAAGGCGATTTACTGCAAGCAGCACGCTAAGAATGGCATGGTCAACGCGACCACAAATGTTTGCTCCAACGAGACCTGCCAAACAAAACCATGCTTCAATGTCAAAGGCAGCACCAAGGCGATGTACTGCAGGCGGCATGCTGCGGACGGCATGGTCAACGTCTTTGTGCCGCGTTGCTCACGAGAAGCCTGCTCCGCCTTAGCTGTATTCAATTTAGAAGGCAGCAAGAAGGCTGCCTACTGCAAGCGTCACGCTCTAGACGGCATGGTCACCGTCGGCCGACGGACTTGCGCACGTGAGCCGTGCACGAAGTTACCTTCGTTTAATGTCAATGGCACCCAGACGCCTGTATACTGCAAGGAACATTCTGATGAAGGCATGATTGATGTCCGCAATTTGCGCTGTGCACGGGCCACGTGCACGAAGGGAGCTTCGTTCAACGTTCCGGGCAGTAAGAAGCGGGTTTACTGCAGGGAACACGCGGACGACGGCATGGTTATAGTCGGCAAGAAGCGTTGCTCATACGAGTCCTGCGCAACCGCACCCTACTTCAATGTCAAGGGCAGCAAGACGGCGTTATACTGCAAACAACATGCTGAGGACGGTATGGTCAACGTCCGCAGAAAACAGTGCTCACATGGATCGTGCACAACTGCACCGTGCTTCAACGTCGACGGCAGCAAGGCCGCCGAGTACTGCCAAGCGCATGCCAAAGACGGCATGGTCAGCAATCACCCACGTTGCTCACAGGATGGCTGCGCGAGGCTACCATTATTCGATGTGGTCGGCAGCGAGCTTGCAGCGTACTGCAGGGAACACGCTAAGGACGGCATGAACGTTGTGGGCAAATCGACTTGTCTGGAGGTTACCTGCATGAAGATTCGTGCTTTCGGTATCGAGGGCAGCAAGAGTGCGGTATACTGCAGGCACCATGCTAAAGACGGCATGGTCGACGTCCGTAGGAAGCGTTGTCTGCATGCCACCTGCTCGAGGGTTCCTTCCTTCAATGTTGAAGGCCGTAAGAAGCCGGCTTTCTGTAAGGACCACGCCGGGGCCGGTATGGTTAACGTCCGCAGCAGGCGTTGCCTACATGACGCTTGCACAACTTTACCGTGCTTCAACGCCAAGGGAAGCAAGACCGCATCGTATTGCAGAGAGCACGCCAAGGACGATATGGTAAACGTCAATACTAGGCGTTGCTCACATGACTCTTGCACTCTGCAACCGTCTTGGGGCATACTGGATGAGGGTTTGGCGACCGCATGTTCTCAGCATAACACCGGTGTGGCCAGCAGTCCGATGGTGAACCTGAGAGCGCCGTGCAGCGTGGTGGGTTGTTTGATCAGGTCGACGTGGGGACTCAGCGGAGAGCAGCCTTCCCACTGCCGTAATCACGGACCCCTCAACGAAGACATGGTCCTCACTGTACCAGCTAAGCGCAGCAGAGGTAGGGTCTCTATTTCATTTCCCTTTGCCGTAAGACAGCCGTCGTCCGAAAATGACGTCGGGGGGGTGTCGTAAGTGCACCAAAAATGCTCTGGAACGCATCGAACATGGAACGGAGTTATTTGTTGGTAAGTGTTCATGGGTTATCCAATCGAATAGATTTATCCCACCCTTACCGGTCGTTTTGGAAGCGGGAGAATAAGTCCCAAAACAGTCAACCTTGGGCAATGAAACCGAACGGCCCACATGGAACGTAATGTATGGAATCTGATGGGTGTTGGGAGTGTTGCTTCATATATGGGAGTGGTGGTCCATAAGGTGGAGGCCCACGAGGGTATGGGTGTACGTAGGATGTCGTGGAACACTCGGGATGGAGCATATGTGGATGCCGTAGGGCTCGGCCGATTCAAGAGCCACGCGATACTGCCATGGCCTGACAACGAGGCGCACGAGTTAAAATACCGGATGGCGATCGAGGCTCCTTCGGTATACCTGGTATTACATAGCCAACCTGTGGCACCAAACCTATATAGACGTTTCAGCGGTTCTATTCGAGCCCGATTATATTATCAGAACTTCTACACTTGTTTGTCCCAAGGGTGCCACTTGGTTGGCTAGCACCGTCTTCTGCGAGACATGTCTTTCGTGTTTTTTTTGCGTGTAAAACCGTACTCTGTGTCAGGAGCACTTTCGCCCCACGTGGTGGTGCCCCTGCCTTGACGTGGAGTGTTACTATACCGCCGCAAAGGTCTGTTGAGCTGTTATCTGTTCCGGTCGATTGCCTAGTACCCACAAGTTCACGTCGGCCACAAACAGGTTGGAACCGAACAAACTCACGAGAATACCCTAGTTCCGTTCCAACCGTTCGTACCAAGTTGAAAACACAAAGGACACGCCCTTTGTGATCTTGTGGTTGTTTTACTGACGCTGAAGTTTTGTTTTGCTAATCCTTTGTCAGGGTCGTTGGAGGCATGGGAAAGTATACCATGCCACTTTGTTTGATCGGCCGCTACGCTTTCAGCGGCGGGTCAGTGCCCAAACTCGAGAATGCGTTATGCTCTTATCGTAGACGATCGCCTTACAACAGTGTCCTGGCCCCTTCCAAAACCACGGTTGTGTGAGGCCATGTTTAGTGGTGAATGACAGCGCGGTTAGAAAGCATAATATTACATCCGGGAAAGCAGCAGACACCTCGTACTGTGCGTTTCTTGAGCTGATCCGCACTTCTTCGAAGACGAGGTGCACTGGAGGAAGCGGCCAGAAACCGCCGTCAACGGTGATTCCGATGTGGTTTTGTGGATCGTTCCACGGCGATTCCGATGTGATTTTTGATTGATTTGTTTCATGTATGATCCTGCAGGATTTGAAGGTCAGTGAACCCCGAGCTTACATGGCGATCGGGATGCCGGCTGTAAAGTTAAGCTTGAGCACGTCAACGGAAAAATACGTAGCTAGCGTAAGATCGCCCGGGCTGATTCCCCTTGCTGCGTTCTCACCTTCGTGCAGTTGATGCCATCTTGATACGTGCACAATGTTTTGTTTCGGTTAGTCTCTAGGCTCAGAAAGTTTGAAATATTTTCATTGGTTTACTTTTCTTGCTTTCTTCATCTGCTTACTTTCTCTTTTTTGTCGCGTTAATCGTATATACGCACACGCGTTGACGGCACTGGTTGTTTTTTAGTTGTTGATATTTTCCCGACATCCGCTCCGTTGGTGAGCTCGCGTATGAAATCACTGGCCACTTGAAGGACGTGGTGGCCCTCCTTAGCTTATTTTGCGTGGATCGGACGTGTACTTTCATTGATTTGCTAGTACTGTGTGACTTGTCTTAAACCTCACTACGCCCCTCCTGGTCACGAGTCTACGTAACGTAGAGCGTGCGCATTACCTTTCTTGCACTTATTGCTTACGTATTGTCTTCCTTGCCTTGTTTTTATGTTTCTCGTTTTATTTCCTTCTTTCTTAATTGTTTTTCTCCTTGAATTTGTACAGTATTTGGTTCCCTTGGGGCATGTGATGTATTTCGCCACACCTGCGAGCTTTCAAACGCATGTACCAGTATAGACCTGATGCTCACGGACACTGGCTTCCTCTTTCAATCTGGCCTGTTTTTGGCAAATGAGTTATGCTCCAGCTAAAATACATCATATATGTGTGCTACGTCGGGTTTGTCCTCCTGTTTTTCGCTGTGGTTATTCCTCATCACAGGTATTCAAACCCTGTCCTGTGACCACGGACTTAAGCATGCGCAAAATTTGGAGAACAACAACAACATCAACAACAATTGACGTGCGTGTTCTATCGTGGTAACCCGGAACTCTGAGTCGTATTTGAATATCGATGGATCTTTATGTGATAACTACAGTGTGTCTGCACGCAACGTCCAGACGGTATTAATATACATCCGATAATTGCATGGTGGTAGCATTTCATGCGCGTCTTTGTTTTGAAATTGGTAATGCCCTTGTTGAGTTGGTGCAACATCAGAAGCTTCATATTATCGGGTAGTATGTCGTGAGCATGCTGCACCTACATCGATTCAACTATCATGCTTTCTCTAGGTCACACGCCAAACATGAACCTGGTGTGGATTGCTGCAATGTGTACCGAACGAGCACATGCGATACCGCTGAGCCAGCCATGACAAACCTTGAAAGGTTAGTCCGGCTCTTGACGTTCTTGTCGTTGTTTTCACCACATCGTATAGTTGCCTCGTTTTAGATACCAACATATCATAAGGCTTAAGTCCGGGACCGACGACGCCGGCTTGATTTATACCGACATTACAATGTTGTTCTTTGTTTTGCAACAGTGTGTGC
>JBBMKB010050782.1:0-15944 GCA_037833945.1 Alaria marginata | reverse complement strand
TAAGACAGACAGACAGACACTTTAATTACCGATTTTGGATTACCGAAACAGAAACTCAGTTTTGCAAACTGAGAATAGGTAGTGGTCCTTTATTGTGCAGGTGTGAACCAGCCGACAAGACCGGCACTTAAGCGGAAACCAGCACTACTCCACATACCTTCACGGCCGGATATGCCCATGCGTGGCAAGCAACTTGACAGGCACTATTCCGTAATATTCCGCACCAATAAGTCGGCAATATAGAAGGGCAAACTATTGATGCTGCTGTAGGCTGCATGAACGACACAGACGGGGCACGAGCGCAGGGGTGTGATGGAAGCTTCTGTTTGAGCTTGACATGAACACAAATGGCGAACAGGGTGTCGGTCGCTTTAGCTATTATCACACAGCTGCACGCTCAGGTAGCCAACCCTTGGCACCGGTGAACGGGACCCCCCTGCTATGTTGGCATAGTAAAGGGTGGGCAAACGGCCGACATTTTGAGCCCCGGTTGGAACGTCAAAGATTGGAATACATACGTGCAGATTGCCCTAATTGGGATATTAGCTCGGGTTTTGGGGTTCGAAAAACATCTTGAAAAGGCTGCCGTTTGGAGTTAACTGACGTTTTGTGGTGTTTTGAAACGGTTATCAGAAGGTTTAACTTTTTGCCCACTTGCGACGTAATCGACAAAATTTTGGGGCCCCGTATAGCCGTGGAGAGGAGGGGACCGGGGAGCAATGCCGATGAAATGGCCGAGATTTGATGAACTCGAAGGTAAACGTTTTGTTGGTTAACTACTGTATTAGCGAGACGTCGAGGTAAAGTGGATAGTGCTGTATAACCAACTTTTTTATTGGGTCATGTTCGTGTGGTCTGAACAGCAAAATGGCGGCTGCTAGCTGTAGAAGATATATTTGGGAAAACCTTCGAAGGCGTCCTTAATAGGTTTGGTGACAGGTTTAGCCTGAGGAGAGAATCAGCGCGCTCTAGCCCTTGCTCTCGCTCCCTCGCTCCGTCCTACAACACGACGGATGTAAGTAATCGAATCCGATCGCTGCTCGGTGAGGCCAGTCGGGCCTGGAACTAACGAACAAGTCGTGCACCGTTACGCCCAACAACGATGACGGAATTTTTGTTTTAAATTTGATCCCGACCAAGGGTGAGGTAGTTTGGTCACTTTTAGCGGCTCCTTTTTCAGCGACGTCGAGTCGCTCGCACTGGTGACCATAACCGGTATGTCCTGTTCAGATTCGCGAAATGCACCATGATGACATTTTGGCTGTTCCGCTGCACTGACAGTCATTTGTTCAATCTCTTTCAGCGAGAGGTATCGAGCCCCTCGCGCCGACGCGACCTACGTTAGACCAAGCAAATTTATGTTCCTCTTCGTGTTCTAAAGGTTGTGCCGCGTTTGGGGGCTCCTTCCACGAATAGTACGGTTTAATGCGGCGCGAGATCACGGTTCGCCCTCATGACCAAGCACAAACACCCCCGCCCCCCCCGACCGGCAACCTTGTCTTGACCAGAAGCTTCGTTCCGAGCGCTGCTTCAGGCTAACCGTGATTGATGGCTTAGGCGTACTGCTGCTAATTATGTATTGCGCTGTTTTACCTGGATTCCTACTCAACACACTTCGAGTTCTGACGCTAGTATCTTAAGTATCCACGTATCTATTGTATGGACCAATCCAGGAGTGACTTGCGGGCGACCCACGGGTAAACTAAACATGACCCTTGGGCGACACATGGGCTACTATCGTAATGTCATGGGTGCTCCTTTGACGGCCAGCAGGCTCCATTGAATGAGTCGCCCATGGGCGGCCCATGAGTTGCGACAAACACCTTGTCTTGTGACCCACGGATGGGCCATGGCTTGGTACTGCTACATCACGGACGGGTGGCCCATGGTCCACCCACTAGCTACCACAAAACACGGGTGACCGAAACAGGAGGGACCCGCGCTCGACCAATTGGGCGGCCCACGGACGATCCGTGCGCGACGCACGGGTGACTCACGGGCAACCCACGAAGGGTGGCCCACGGGCACTCCATGGGCCACCAACATATATGTATGGGTCCTTGCTGGGCTTCGTGTTACCATATGTACTATCACCGACGGGAAACACAGCTATACCACAACATGTTGACCCTAGCCATATCGAGCACCTCGCAAAACGTATGGTGAGACCGTATACGCCGGAATGTACCATACAAGAGATCTAGACGGCTGTGCAGCCAAATTCGAACAATCTGCCCCATACAATAAACGAAACGTTACCCTCTCCGCCTCCCCCTTACACTGTACCCCTTTTCCTTACACGCATCCTGGCGCAACTAAAGGGACCGTGATTACACAAGGTTGGCCGATCGAGGATACGGTAGGAGGAAGCACCCTCATTATCACCTCCGAAGTTAGACTATACGCAAAATCTGCTAAATATACCATCCAAAGCATAATTGGCTGGCGCGGCCGATACAACAGTTACAAAGTGGCGTTTATCGTGAAGGCTAAAACACAAAAGTGGTCGCCAATCAAACGAGTTGCTCGGATTGCCAACAAAAAAAATCCCTAAAAGGGACCCAACCTGCTGTCTCTGGAAGTGGCCACACCAAACACAAAACCAAATTATTCCGAAGCTATCATTCGTATGCAAGAGAGTACGCACAAGGTGCAGAGGTAACTCGACACGTGGTCCTCAGTAGGATGCAACTCACCCCTAATGCGACTCACGATCACCTCACGGCGCACTTCGCGCTTGACGCACGCGATGTCTGCCGATGAAACCCCGGCGTGCTCTGTCCCGGCACTGAAGAGGTGCGAGTGTAGATGGTCATACGACTGCGGCTATGCATGAACCTAAATGAGTGCACCCCAGCTGTAGCCTTGGTCAAACTAACCTACTTGCATGCTCCGAGAAGGTGATAGACGTCATCATCAGGTTGGTAACCCGAAATGTGTTCTCCAAGCAGGTCATAAACGTCATCATCAGATTGCATCGTCCAAACTATGCTCTCCATGATGGTCACAGACATTATCAGGTTGGACCAGCCTAAATCTATTATCCAAGCAGGTCATAGGCATTATCAGTAAGACAAGCCTGAATACACTCTCCAAGTAGGTGATACACATCTTCATCCGAGTTCTCCCATCTCAAATATACTCTCCGAGCAGGTCGTAGTCCATTTTGTACAGCTTCGAACACCTGACAGCGGCGTCGTTGTGAAGAGTGAGTGAGACAAGAGGCACCGGGCAGAAAAGGGCGAATGCGAAAATACAGCAAGTGGAGGTATCAAAACAACGCGGAGCGACACGTACTACGATAGGAACAACACATTTTGGCGCGAAACGTTAACTGGCCGACGGCGCATTTCGAATGATAAACAACCAAATATCGATAGAAAAAATAGTTGTGTTGTGCTATTATTCATAACCCTGCACGTGTGTGCGTGGTTGCACTTACATGTTCGCAAAGCAGTTTGTTTTGGGAGGTTATGAAGAGCTCCTCCAGGGAAGAACCCAACGAAAATGTGGAGGTACTTTACCCAAAATATACTACAGCATGCGCCAATAGGCACGCGGGAGATGGAGGCAAGCCGGGATCCGACTACAGATGCAGCGACAAAGGTGAAGGAGGCATTTTGAAACGGAAATGAGGCATAGGGAGGGGGCATCTGAGGTTACCCCGAAATAAGTTAGGACCGCGGACCTACGCTACGGTAGAGTTTGCATGTTTGAGCCCAAAATCGTCTCGATGATGGGTTCGTCGACGATAGAACTAACCAAAACTGTTTCCTCTAAAGTGTTATCAATGTAGGATAGGTTTGCCCGAAGACGAAGTGGCGGTCTCCGTAGATGAAAGAATCGTCGAATCGCGGTATATTCTATACATCTTTACGATGGGGCATGTCTATATCGGGGTTTGGCGGTTTGGGTGTTGGGCGCGGCGAACCAAGTAGGCGCTCGGCCCCCTCTCTCACTCTTGGGAGCAGCCTTCATGAGAAGGCTAGCAAGACCAGCCGAGCGCGAGCGAGTCGGGGGTTCTTGCTGGGAATGCCAGTATATCAAGGTAGTCGCCTAACTCGTCAGCTCAAGCAAACGCCTGTGCCTAATTCTTCCACCGTACCTTCACCACACGACAGCGTCAATACCTATTGGAATTCGGTCGTTTCTCGGTTAAGAAGACCCCGTTGGTCGGGAGTAGTTGGACCAAAACGTGCTACCGACGCGTCTTAGATCGTCGGCTGACAGCGTCGGAGCTGTAAGCCTGAGTGGTTGGGCCAGGGATCACGTGATAAGAGGTTCTGAATACCTTAGTATCGTTTTTTTCCGGATGTCAGTTTTTGTTGTTGGGTTTTGCTCACTTTTTGGATGATCTCCAGCACCGGGTCCGATAGGAAGCTGTCCTTGTCGTGCTGAACTCCTTCAGCGATCTGTTCACGGGATGGCGGCGGAAATGATAGCGGTCCACACGTTGCAGAGAACAGATGCCTATTCATGCTCTATGTCGGTCACGACAGATCTGTCCTCGAGTGATCGATCCGTGGGATGATTGATGGCTGTCAAACAACGGTACACACGTCGGGCAGACCAGATCTCTATCGGGCACATGCTACGATAGTCGTGACCTCCAACGTTCATGAGGCTCTTCACTTGACGGGCCCTCTGCATCGCAACACCGGCTTTAAACAATAGTGTGTCCAGTCCTTGATGTACACAAGTATTCGACGATGGATAACACGCAAAATTGATAGGATCATAACGCGATATTGGGTGATTCAACACTTGAGGAGCCCTGCTGGTCGGAAACGACTTTTTGCCCTAAACGTGCTAACCTCATAGTAGAACGCAAAACATCACATATTATATATGTGTCGTTCAAGGCATAGATATGTCTAGGGTAGATGATCTGCATGAGCTATCGATGTTATTGCCGGGTGGGGAAGCCCAACTTGCTGCATGATCTAGCACATCTTGCTCAGCATGTCCTACGGGCACATACATAAGCTAGACGACACATTCTACGAAAGAGATTCACCTTTGTTTTTCTGAAGCTCCACACTTCAGGAGCTCAATAGCACATCGAAAAAACGACTTTGAGCAAACATAATATAAGTGCACTCCGGCGAACAAACCCGTGGCCCAGCTATACAAACAAAGTATGTTGTGGCCCAGCTATACAAACAAAGTATGTTGCTAAAATAGTATGTCATTCCGACGATTTTAAGTTAAGGATCCCCGTCATCCAGAAAAAAACTCCAAAAGTGCTACATCTATCGTAGAACGCGTCTGATCTATATTGTGATCTGTCCGACGTGTGTAACGGTTGGATGCTAAGTTTCGCGATGTTCAACACACAAACGTCCTACCTCAAGGGCATGCGACCCGCGCTGAAACGAAAGCGTGCAGCCGCCCAAGTTTCATAGTACAGTAGTAGTGGTTCCGCGAAAGTGCCGGTATGGGCCAGCCGGAAATACTGGCACTATAGCGGCAACCAAAACTACTCCGCACACTGCCACTACAGGTTACTGCGAAGCGATTTTACCGGCACTAAAGGAGGCAAGCGCCACTACTGAGGGACCTCTACTGTACCACGCGCGCACGTCGTACAGCCCCCGATGTTGCGCTTCGGACACCCAGCAGCGCTGATAATTTCGTGTTGGAGAGTATTGTAGTCACCACACTTCACTAGTGGTCCCTCTGTAGTGCCGGTACTGCTAACCGGGAACATCGGCACTATAGAGGCAAGCGGCACTACTCCACATATTGTCACTACTGGTTTTTCCCGATATGTGCTAAACACTCTCACACGCACCTTCAGCCGGCAACCGGCACTATAGAGGGACCTTTGTTGCATGTCGTCACGCGTGCTGCGGTGGGGGAACGTACGAACTACTTGCTTGGGACTCCGCACATGGGGAGCTCCATACCTCCACCCAAACAATCCTCTTTAAAAACAAACCAGGCTTACTATTAATAGCCCTATGAACAATTCCATCTCCTACACATACCCAACGAACAACAGCGAAAACACAAAATTCACGGAAAACTCTGAAGACCTTGGGCAGGTGTTCCGCAGTTCACAGGCCCGGCCAATGCAATATATTTTGGCCGAAAAGGGCTACCGCTATCGTGGCGCGCATCTGTTTAGTTTTTTCCGCCATAAAGCACCAACGAGAATGAGCCACCTCACACGTGTTACCTTTGCTCCAACCTCTAGGTTTACTGCGAACCTCTCCGTCAAGAACACGCGAAGCTCCTCCCTACGCGCCTCGTCCACTCCCGTCCTCCTACCCATTGCCGTTTCGCCTTCCGCGTCGCGAACTGCCGTGACATCAAGCTCAATCCCCTCGTCCTTAAGCAGTTCACACGCGAAGCAGAACGATATTGTAGCGTGAGAATAGTGCACAGACCTCGCTTGGAACTAGTTTAGATCGTCTAGGTCATTTACCTGGCGGTGTGGCATCTTATGCGGGATCTGAAAAGTACATCTCCAGCCCAGGAATCATGTTCCTGGTCATACTTGACTTCTAACACAACATGAACTAGAACGTCCAAATACGGCATATACATGTCGTCGTGACGTATTCTGCAGTATCTGCGTAATGCAGATCCAACCAAGGTGGCATGCGCTATGCGATTCAGATCACCTACCTCTCAACGCTACCGCCAGTAAGTAGTTCGGTCACGCAGTAGACCCCGACAAAAGCGTTACATGCGTGCTGCGATAAGAGTAGCACCGTCTGGCTCAGATCTTTCTCGTTGACGGGACTATTCAGCTGCAGGAACTACCGAACAATTATATCCGCGCGTATACTTAGGCCACGGTGTTGTTCGTGCGGTGGTGATTTTCATTTTGTTTTGAGTCAGCCCCAACTCTTCCCAAGCGAGGCACCTCCGAAAGAATAGGCGCGTCCTCTGTCTTTAAGCCACTCACCAAATCAGGCAGCGCTGCGGGGAGCCTGCCGGCGAGGGCCTCCGCTTCCGCCGATAAATTGGAGAGAGGCATTACGTAGAATGCTGGTAAAAGCTGGATATTACAAGTGCAAGGGGCAGCGGCGGAAAGCGGGGGTTAGAGCGCAGGGGATATATATCTAATGTGCACGGACGCGTGTGATGATAGGAAACTACGGTTCGGCCAAACCATTCCTGGATGATGGGGCTCGTCGAATGAGGAACTTCCCAGTTTTGGTTGAAATTTCAATTCCGTTCTAGAATAACATATGTTTCATACCTAGGTCGTGGGGCTGTTCATAAGATAGAAATAACAATTTTGTCAAACTCGAGGTTAAGGTGACGTATACAATTTCTGAAGTGAGGAACCCATTGAAAACAGATGCTGCCCCTGCTGCTGTAGCACGCGCATATACCGTTTGAAGACCCTGCCATAGTTTCAGCACGGGGCAAACGTGCACTTTGCTGCACGAGCGGTTTATGACATGACTGCATTCATGTTGCCGCTGTTCATACCCGGGACTGAATATGCTGCTTCAGTTGTATTTTTGACTGACAATAATTATCCGCTAATTAACTACACACATGGTATGGTTTCCCTCAAACTTGCCTGCTGGGGGTGATCATGCTACGCACGCCGGTTTGTTTGGCTAACGTACAAGGCACTCATGCCGTGTGTTACCAGAGAGGTAGCATGTCTTGGCCAAATTGTGTATGATCGACGTGACTTCTCAACGGAAAACCTTCCAATATCGTTCGAACACAATTTGTTCTTCACGATATTTTGTCGTATTATGTCTATTATAGGTAGGTGATGAAATTGTTAATCGTGCTACGTTTTCAATGTTTCTCATAATCAGTTGTTGGGGTGGGGAAAAAAGCTCCTTGAGTGAGAAGCCCCAGCACAATTATTTTATCATAGGTGCAAACATTACCGTAGCGTGTGTCTCGTCGCGCTGTCGTCGGCGAATGTTGTGTTCTACACGACTGACGCGTTGTGCAATGGAGGTAGCACTTTTGGGCGTCTCTATTGTCTGAACGACGGGGCTCCATAAACACAAAATCGTCGGAATGTAGTACTGTTTTGGCAATATGCCTTTTTGAATCGATGGACCACGGTTTTGCTCGTCATATTACGCTTTCAGTGTGCTCAATTGCTCCAAACAAGACCATTTTTGGGGGAGGTACAGGGCTCCTCAAACGAGGACACTCAGAAGGAAAATACTTATGGTGCACCTCTATTGTAGAATACGTCGATTGCGAACGTTCTATATCTGCACCTCATACGATTAATATTTCGTCGGATCGTTGTTCTCACCTTGAATTATCGCCGTTCCGCCATTGGGGCGGGGCACTCGGGTTTAACTCCTTATACCGTAGCTTCAGTCGCAATCTAAAGGCCGCGCCATATATAGCAGGATACGAGCGCATATACAGCACGTTTGCACCTTGACAGCCAGCGTTTATATGTGCCTTGGCTGACACCAGGTTACTAGAGTAAAATGTCGAACACTCGGCTTAACGCCTATATGTGACAGCATGTGTTTGCCCTTGCTTGACGTGTCTATACTCTCCTCTCCGGTGACGACGAGAAAAAAGGCTTCACGATGTGCACATTCACGCCACTACGATACAACTCCCCAAAATAAATGAATTCACACTATTCCAAGACAATATATATCTTCCGACTTCGAAGCACACGATATGTCAGTTGTGACCTAAGCTTGCCGTTAGGGGTGGCCTCACTATTTCGCTACCAAAGTTACAGGCCACTCGGGCTTAAAATATACTTCGGAGTGTTTTTTAGTTGGTGCAACGTATCAAACCATCCAATGGCGGTGCTTGTCGTGCGTGAAACCCTGGAAGCACATAACAAGAGGCAGAGACCCGCCCGGGGAGCTCTGAATCGGTGAAAAACAAGGCCGTAACAGTAGTGAACCCCTACCGCATAGCCGAAATCCTGCCATCCGTCGTGTCACTAATAGTGGCACCTGTACCGATGCACTCACATTCGGCAGGTCGCAAAAGCAGGCTTGAAGCCGGTGGTGTCCGTCGAGGGCCTGGAGGCAACGAGATCGGGGGGCATTCGGAGCGGGCGTGGTGTCCGTGCGGTACGTTGAAGGACCAGCGCTGCGGCGGGGAGGGTAACGCCGTTTTCAGTACTAGCGCAAACAACCTGGACCATTACTCAAACACCGGAGCGTTTACCAAATAATTCAACGCCGGCAATTTATCGCGAAACGAAAAAAATTAAAACGCTTTCTTCCGACTTGCAAGCAACTGCGGTTGACACTAACTCGAGAGGCCCGAAGCCGCTAAACAAAAGGCCGTACTCGTAGAAGTGACAAAACGGCTATAACCTCGATCTGAGGTATAGCTCGGAACCGAACCACGGAAAGTGGGGTTAGAGTCATCCCACGGTAGGGGTGTTGCAGAAGATTATGAGCTCCTAAAACAATGAGGTGCTAAGTATATCACCCGAAACATGACTTGGAAGGCATTCGCTCGCGCAACCCGACCAACGTTCCCATGCGCTAGGCATGAAACACATACACTCACGAACCTATCATACAAACCGATAGTTCCTCGCCCGAAGAGCTCAACTTTTGATCAGAAACGTTTCGCCCAAAAAGTGCAAACCCCTGTCGTAGGATACGCCCATTCCCACTACTCTTAATACACAGCGGCAAGGATGCTACGATAAATGCTGCACTGTTTTTTTGGGGGGAACTTTGCCTGAGGGACAGGGCTCCTCGACTCAGGTACTTGAGAAGTCCCCGTAGGAAAGCCCTTTGTGTTGTGCAAGCAGTATCATGCGATAAGTGCCCAGGAGGCGGGATGGTCCATCACCGGGCTGCCATGCGTTTTCTTAAAATCGTGTTTCTGGTGGAACACCGGTATTGAGCTCTTCAAGTGACGGTCCTTTTATAACGAAATTGGTGCGCGTCTACCATGGCATGCGTTGACACACCCATCGTTGGGGGGGGGGGTACCTTAGGTTTCACATTTCTAAGACACGTCTCATGGTGAAGCCCACGACCTAGACGCATGGTTCTTTAGTCAGTTAAATCAGTAGTCAAACACCAAATCGTTTTTCTGAGGATGGTCATTACCTGAGGAGCTCAATACCTCTCCCAAGAAGTGATTTGGGGAAATAAAAGAGTGCTGCACGATGTACATACAATCCTATGGCTTACAGCAGGTGAGCAGCGAAAGTTACGAAGGGATAGTGAAACGAAATTCCGACGATTTCGGGTTAAGAAGCCCCGTCGTCCAGAACTTTGTTAAGCATAAAAGTGCTTACTATTACCTAGTCTATCGTAGCACGCGTTTCTAGGCATATTATATATTTTCCACAAAAATGATTTTATAAAAAAGTATTAATTCAGCTGTAATATCGAAACTTTGGTCGAAACTCATTTTTGCCAGCTGGGTGTGATGCTTTGTTCGGGTGTGCTACGGGGTGTTTTCATTAGTAATAATAACACTACATACTCGTGGATGGATACAGGCCGATGCTCCCCCTGCTGATACCAGGGTCGCCGCCTAGATATGTGCCGAGTAGCATCGACGCGTTCTACGATAGAGGTAGCACGTTTTGACGTTTTTACTTTCTGGATGATGGGGCTCCTTAACCCAAAACCGTCGGAATTTCATTCTATTTTTGCGATATGTTTTGTTGTCTAGATGAACCACGGCTTTGTTCATCGGATCGCACTTTCAGCTTACTCAAACTCAGTTTATTGGCGAGGTATGGAGCTCCTCAAATGAGGAACTTCAGAAAAAACATGCGACACCTCTATCGTAGAATGCGTCCATCGTTGAAACTAAACGACACTGGGTAGTTCCTCAGTCGAAGAGACGACAAGCAGACGTAGTCTCGATGAAAAGTGCCAGCACACCACTATTATTGCAGCAGACAACACTGGATGCAGGCCACCAGCGGGGCAACCGACCTGTATCACACGCAACAACCACGACAGTAGAATCACAATCAGTGGCTGGCGCATATCGCGAACCAAACACGCAAAGATGCTAGAGCACTCCAGTCGATAGGAAATACACTCGTTCGAGAGGCCTTCAGCCGCGCTGCAATATAATATGAGGCCGTATCATAGAAGTGTTTCCCCTACCCGTACGCTGGAGGCGTAACCCGCGATATCGTCAAGACCAGTGATCGCTACTACGACATACACACTTCGGACCATCCGGGTTACGACGTTCCGGTAGATAAGGCCAGGTAAATGCGCTTGTTCCTATGGAACATATATCTTGGAACAAGGAATGGGGTATATTATTTTAGAACAAAACATTACATCGAAACATCTGCACCACTGGAATTTCCTGTGGCGAGGTGTAGTCTTAGTAGGGTTATGCAACAAACCACTTCGAACTGAAGAGGGGTATTGTTGTTAGCAGTACAGGACCCCAAACATTGGAGACAACACCACTGGAATTGCCTGTGGCGAGGAGGTGGTCTTGGTAGGAGTAGCTCAAGTTACGGCGAGATACACTCTGGCTGTCGGGTCTCCTCAACTGAGGAGCTACCCAATGTCGCTTCTACTTTCTGGGGATGATTGTGAGTGATCGGCCGAAAAGCTCATGCTACACATTGCCAGGTGGCAAACATGCTATTAATGAACATACTAATAATGCAGTAGAGGACACCGAATAAGAAACAGAAATACTGACCCAGGCCGAGTTTTTAATTTAAGAGGGGGTGTGGTCTACACTAATTTCGGCATGAAGGCTCCCGAAATACTTGCTTTACAGTAAATCTCAGCCTGTGTTTCTTATTAGCCTATTTCTTTTTCGGCATACTGCACTGTGTTATACTAACATTGCTGGAATGCCCTTGGCATTATGCAACCTCGTCGCTGTACTGTACCTACAGTAGCTCATCCGGCTGTTCGCGGAGATGAACACCATCGTGGCTCAAATCAAGTTTTTAAAGGGTTGGCCACTGGCACGGTATGTACCGGCAGTAGAAAGCTACTAGCAGCAGCCACCTACGAGCCTACCAGTAGATGCTGGCAGACGTTTAGTTCTTACTACAGCACGTAGATCCAAGATACGCGGCCATATAATGGAAACCCCTCATAATCGTTTTGGGACTGCCAGTATCCAGTATACTGCTTCAATCTGATATACTGATTATTGTCGAAGGCGGTATTATATCTACTATCTACTGATTGAGGCTACCAGTGCCGAACCTTACGCGCTTGGGTGACACATGCTACGGCACTATGAATAACACTATTTGTTTATGAGGCTCATTGCTTGAGGAGCGCTATACGAGTACGCCACCCACCACCAGATTTGGAGAAAACCGAAACCGCAACCCGATCGACCCGATGAATAATTATATGGCCTAGGGTAGGTATAAAACAGAAACGTATTGCCAAACAAGAACGACCTTCCAGCGATATTACGGTGATAAAGGCCCCGGCGTCCAGATATTTTTGGATAAATCGCGCTACCTCTACAAGTAGCAGGCGTCGGGAGATATGTCCAATTTCTGGAGAGAGGAGCACTTCAGAACAGTTACTCGTAGGTCAGGTTAGCACCCTACACTGGAGCATGTGCCAATTGCAGGTTTTGGGCTGTAGGTTGAATTTTAACACGTTTTGAATGAAGCCTCTCATACCGAAGAGGCGTTTGTCACTATCAGCCCTGTAGGTATAGTCACAACTTAGAGCTCGTGAGCGATATAATTTCCGGTGTCAGGGTAGACGGGACGCAGCTTCTCGTCTGCAGGGTTGGCTAGGACTATCACCGCTCCGAGAGATACGCAGCTTTCGTCTGGGAGCCTTAACGCACAATAACGTTTTTGTGCGAGGTGTGATTCTCCTACAGAAAAAAGCCTCAGAAGGCAAATACTAATGGAGCACCTTTACGGTAGCATGTGGCAGTTGATAACATAAAGAACCACGTCGGTCAGAATTAGTTTGACAACAAAAGAAAAGCTACAGTCGGGGGGGGAATCCCTCATAAGTGCGATTCCTCGTCAAGCGGTGGTTCCTTCACAAACGAGGGACCCCGCACTACCCCGGGCACCACTACTATATAAAGCGCCCAAGGGGGTCATAGCTGATGCGCACCGCACTACACCTGGGGAACCGCACTGAAAAGCACCGAACTACTGCGGAACGACGACAGCAGTGTCTCCATGAGGGCAAGCGTGACCATGACGGTTTCAGCATCGGCAAAACGAAGCGGCCCACGCTGTTAGGGTAGGGGGTTATGTCCGAAGGGCGACTTCTTGTAGCTAGAGGGTATACGACACGCGCACATAATGCTGATGGTCCCCGCTTCGGAAGGGGAGTCACGTTTTTATTCTTGTTTTTCACCGGCCCGTGGCCACACACACGAGCAGCTGTCCAAACATAGCAGCAGTCTCGAACGCATGGGTTTTCGGTTTTGCAAGAAAGCACTGTTAGCTACTCGGGCGAGTTGCTCAAATCTCTGCAGTAGAAATAAGGTTAGCCCCCCTGCCGTAACCATGGTATGATAGCCATACTGCGTCTCTCGTATCCTAGATGGGTTGTTTGACGGCGCTTGTCTTTTGTAGCGGCCGACCAAGGCTCCGGTAACGGGGTGTGTCCCTTTTTGGGTCTCTTTTTGCAATGGCCAAGGGTCTCACGAGTGACCCCCCTGTTCCCGTTCAGATAATAAATATGATCCCGTTTTTTATATCGATATGACACCGAGATGGGATGGTTAGCTACGCTGGGCCAAACAAATAGCTTAACCTATTTATTTTGGTGAGGTACAGACTCACTTCGGCGTGTGGCTTGGCTCATACACGATCGGGATAAAGGAGGTATAATACTACAGTACCGTAGCCATGGTTGGCCCCTGGTAAGAACCCGAGCTATGGAAGTTTATGCTTGATATCGTCTTTCAGAAAATGTAGTGTCCTGCACAAACCAGAGTAAAATAGATGCTTTCGAATTCGTATTTCCCCGTAGTATTTCGTGTAAGTTTCTTGTGGGAATGGTTTGTATGAGAGAGCTGGTTCGTGTGTGGCTGGGTGTTAACCGGGTTGAGAATAAAACATGACAGATATCTGGTATACGCTGGTGGATCGTAAATACAAACGCACTGCGTCTCTCCTTACCTTTCCACACGCAGTGCCCTGAGCTTTGACTTGCTTGAAAATGCCGCTTGCGAATGGGTAGAACGTGTCCGCTGGGTCTGTTTCCACGAGCTCTGCGGGGTGTGGTACCCGGCGCAAGTGTCCCAGACATGCAGTCGAGGGGGTTATCCATGTACATGTTTCGCTGTTACTGTTGTTATTGTTGTTGTTCTGATTGTGCCCGTACTTTTATCTGTATATCATACTCTACTTTAAAGGGCGAAGTAGATCAGACCTGAGGGTGGACCTTCCGTTTACTTTGCCTCGAATTTTGTTCATCAGTGAACATGACTGGACATCCACCTATTGCATTTCGAGTAAGACCGCCAATGGAATACGGTTGGTCATCTACCATGGCCCTTTGCGAGGTCACCAGCACTACTCCATGGCGAGGACGGTCGATGCTGGCTCCCTGGGATGTTATCCCCTCACCTCGGGCTTGCTGGTGCTCTGGCCCGCCTGGTGTATCGCACGTCCGTGTTCCGGATGTTTCTACTATCTTCTTTTCGGGACTTGGCACGACAGCAACTTATTGAACCATATGGATCATACCCCATGTATCGGGGCTTTGTAAACGTGACCTTCACCTTTCCCGTCACGTCCACACGGGAGTATCGTTTGGAAATGGCTGACGGCTACGGGTCGAGCGGGCGTGCTTAACTTCCGTTTAGCATGAATCATCCATGACGAGACGGATTATATGTTTTGCTTTATGTTCGTTCATGTGGAGAGCGTTAGAAAGTGATAAGGACGTGGGATCCTTTTGCTCGCTCAAGCTATCCGTGTACAGTATCTCTTTTCACAGTCTGGCAATCGCGTTCGCTACATATCCCTGTGTGTCTGTACCTTTCATTAATTATCCCTGTTTGTCCATCCACCTCTCTGTCTATATCTCTCGATACTTCGTATACCTCTCCCAGTATGTCTATCTTCCCTACGTGGTATTTCATTTCACACATGGGGCAGATCACGAGTTTTTGAAGAGCATCGATGTCCTGTATCTGTCGTGATGGTATATTGCGCAGAACCTGTGTATAACTAGCACGTATTCAACAAGGAAGCGTGGGTCAGACAACTCAGGTTACCCGGTTCTCACCCGGTGGCATGTTCTACGGGCCATGCAGATCGTCTATACCAGGGATCTGTCTGTCCTCGAATACGTAGATAATCCACTGGAGTTGTGTCTGTCTTATGTGTGATACCTTGTATCCCACGTCTGTCCAAATATCTGGCAGATCTAGGTAATGGCGATTGCCACAACAAGGGTGGCACTTTCCGGCCGGAATACTCCTTCCCGGCGGGGCTCATCGAACAGACTAACCAACAACCCAACGCGGTTGGAATGCCAGCCGTGTTTTGCACTCTTAATATTAACAGCAGTCGGCCAAGGAACGGCTCATCAGGCTGAACGTTCGTTTTTTGTCGAAGTACAATTTTGGGTGAGGTGCAGGGCTCCCCAATTAAGGGGGGGGGGCGAAGAAGCAATACGTGCAATATGTGCACCATAAGCAATACGTGCAGTAAGTGCAATAGGTACAATAGGTGCAATTGGTGCAATTGGTGCATCCTTACCGTAGCATGCGTCCGATCGCTGCGAACGTTCATCATCCTGAGTCATACCTTCATACACCCATCGCCACAGATGCACACGTACACTCTGCGTATTTCGTTTGGCGGAGAGTCCTGTGCCAGGGTGCCGTACGAGTGTGAGGTCTGGTACAGGATATACACAATTGTAGAGGTAGGGGGTCAGTGAGGATCGTTGAGGCTGTTGTTTGGGTGGGGATCGTTGACCCGACGGTTTGTGTGTGAGGGGCGGGGGGTGGCCTGTGGGTATCTACCGTCTGTTGTCATTTGGTATCTTTGGTGTGGG
>JBBMKB010050560.1:0-15959 GCA_037833945.1 Alaria marginata | reverse complement strand
ATTGTTGCAGATACAGCAGTGTGCACACATAGTCGTTTGTTTCTATTTAGATATAGGTCATTAATCCGCGTATTGAGTTGAATGAATGTTTCAATCTACAGCAGTAGTAGTGTTCACATAGGGTATCGAATTCCACGACTGGTTGTTAAATAATTTAACCAACAAATGAGCACACTTGAGTGCAATTAATGCCACAGTCCCGCAAATGAGAATACCACGTTGTGCGCGGACTATAATTTGGAGCAATTGTTTTTTGAAACAAGACTAATTAATGCTGAGCAGCGTCAGTCGAATTCCAGGACTGGTTGACTAATGATTAAGTTATTGTTTCATGTACAGCAGTGTGCGCTTATAGTCGTGTGTTTCCATTTTGATCTGCCATTGTTATATGACCGCACTTGTTGGGGGAAGCCGCGGTACTTTTTCCATGCTATACTTGCAATTCTCCAGTCGGACCTAGCAAGTCGGACCGGGTTATATCGGGGTATCGCCGTACCTAGACCACCTTATTGGGGGGCCACTACTGTTCCCCGGATATATCATATTGTACGCGGGCCATTATTTCCACCCATTCTACAAATAAAGTTATTGTCGCATGTACAGCAGTGTGCGCATATAGTCGTTTGTTTCAATTTAGATGTAGGTCATTAACTCGCTCATTGAGTTGAACGAATGTTTCAATCTACAGCAGTAGTATTGTTCACATAGGGTGTCGAATTCCACGACTGGTTGTTAAATAATTTAACTAACAAATGAGCACACTTGAGTGCAATTAATTCCACAGTCCCGCAAATGAGAAGACCACGTTGTACGCCGACCATAATTGGCAGCAATTCTAGAAACGAGAATAATAAATGCTGAGCAGCGTCAAGCTCAACGCGCACCGGGAGAACGAACGTAATTTTTATTAGGGTTAATAGCTGCAAAAACTTGTTATGTATTACAAGGAAGAAGCGTACGGAGCGCCCAAATGTTGGAGGTGTCTCTATTGGGTATAGGAACGGTGCTCCGTCTGGAAAGGGATGCGTGGTCAATGGTCAAATGACTAAAGCTAGTAGCAAATAAGTACGCCCCCAGCCATTATAGAAATATCAATAATGCATACTGAATGGCGTCAAGCTCATCGTGCTCTGGGCGAACGAACATATTACGGGGGACCATAGTCAATAGGGCCTACGGTACACAATGAAAAATATGTACTTAACTATTTCTACTCACAATTTTTGGTTCTATTTACTAAGGCCCCTCGTAATAGTTTGTTATATCGTATATATATTCAATAGCTGAATACGCTCGAAGCTGTATGACTGACGCAATGGAATAGTGCCGCGGTGGCCAATATAGAAGCAAAATGTACGCTGAAGGCAAGTGATCAAGTCTAAAACCCACGACCAAAAACAGTTGAAGCCCAATCAATCCTGTTAACCATATGCAGATGTATCTTGGTGATCCTACTCCAAAAACAGTTACGATCTCTTTTCGGACAATCACTGGTTCCTGCGGCCTCATTTACACTTCGTTTGACAGTGTACGTGCGTTTGGGTCAAAAGCGGCAATGCGTGTCTAATATTTTGAGTTCAGGCGTTCTCTGTACATAAAGCTCAACAATTCAGGCAGTACCACTCGCGATGTTACGTAATGATCTACCCCATGTCAATACCACTCGCTATGATTGTTACTCCCTCATCAGGTGCCATCCATGTCGAACAGTCGACAGTTCATATGGACGGCACGATCTCGTTCACGGACAATTCAGTCGGAAATGACGGAGGTGAGGAAGGGTACATCACTATTATATGTGTAAAATACTGTACCGTTGATTGCTATGCTTAGGCTAAGACGGGGGGGGGCGGGACAAGTGATCAAATGTTCCATGGTTATTTGTTGTACGTACAGTAAAATGCTTGCGACATCAGATAAGAATTGACAAGGACGCGTGCTACTTTAATCAGTATAATATAATAGTGTAACACCATACGATACGATTGTTTCTGAGACTCCTCACTTGAGGATTTCCATACTATTAGTAAGTCAAAACCTGTTTTTGAGTACACCGAAAGGTCAATCAGATGAACAAGCCCATGGTCAAGGTGTACAAATAAGAATGGCCTTTCGGCGATTCCGGGTTGAGAAGCCCCGTCAGTAGGAAAACATGTCTGCCAAAAAGTGCTATACCAATACCTAATCTATCGTAGCACTCGTGCAAGGCCTGTTGAGACGACAAATACTGTATCAGTGAACTAGACCCGTGCCTACATGCGCTGCAGTTTTACCTGCGCGTGAATTCAGTGGTTGGGTATCGAAACATGGACGGCCGTCGTACCCAGAGCATTCTTGCATCAAGCCAATACGGCTTCCGCAACGCTTAGATACTCTGGATGCCCTTCACAGCCTTCACCCAAAACATATACCGCGCTCATCTATTGTTAGTCCGGTTTTGTTTTACGCCTCGGAGTTGATTAAGGGATACGCTCTGTCGTCGGGACACGCTGGAGCTTGCCAAATAGAAACACTGGTGTCACGAAGTCCAACCCTAACCTCAATACGTACACCCTGATGAAGACATCGTCTACCTCACGATGTATTACCTGGTAGAGATCTAAAAACACGAGCGCGATTTCAACTCGTATCCTCGTGTTGGCTAACAACTCATTATGAAGTCAAAGAATATACCAGGTATGCGTTTCCCTCCTTCCTTTTAGGTGCTATATCTGCGGGTGGGTCTGAGGTGCACGTGAACGGCCACACCACGTTTGCCAACAATTCAGCCACGACTGACGGAGGTAAGAAACACGGCACTGCTGCGGCTCGGTTAGGGAAGCATTTGTATGGCATATGGTAGGAGAAATATGTACCTGGCCTTGGGGTGTGATTTGACGCCCACGTAGACACAGCAGACAACTTATATACCACTGCGCTCATACGGTGTCGGGAAATCATTTTGCGTCGAAGCGACAGAGGACCCCGTATAATTTGAAGTCCTGAATGTATGGACACAATGCACCCGACAGGTGACTGCGAACCGACAACTCATTGACGATTCCGGAAAACACATATTCAATATGCAACAAAGGGCGTACGTCAACAATGGAATTATCTGCCCCAGTAGTTGTGGCAACATCTACGGTGGAGGCATTATTTACCCTTCCTGCTGCGTGAAGCTTATTCACCGTGGCCAGTTCTTGGTATGCCCGAGATGGTTCTCAACCAGCGTGTTTGTTTTGATTGATAGGGCACAGGTTCGGCGCACGGTGTGTGTCCAACATCTGGCTTTACTGTTCAACCAAAAACGACATGCCGTGTGTAACATAGGTAGGCAAGGTATCGCGCACGACGGGATTGCTATGCATTACGCCGTGTATCATGTTCTCGAATGTATTGACGAAGCTGTAGACGTACTAACCCAATTGCCGGTAGATCAGCTACCACCAACGTCCTGAAACGGGCACGACTCCACAATACTTGGTATGCTCCCCTACTCGTATGATTCATGCTATAATAGGGGTGCACCAATGTTCTTCTGACGGTCGTCATCTGAGAAGCTCCACTTGTCACCCAAACCTGGCTTTATGAAGAAGTTAAAGTGCAACCCGACGAAACGTACCATAACCTAGGTCTTCAACGAATACACGTAGTAAATTAACAATGTAACTACAACGATACTAAGTGGGTCCTCAGCTACTCTGGCCAAACACTGCTACCCGTATCGTAGCACTTGTGTAGTTCGTGCATAGTTCATGCGTTTCTTTGGCCCCATACTTTCTTTGGAACCGTTGCTTGCGTCAACAGTCACTACGAACACGGGAGCCAGACGTCAACAGTTCTGTTACAGTTCTGTTACAGCCATCGACACGTGCTATGATAGAGGTAGCACTTTATGGCGAAGACCAACCGCACTGGCGGAGCCCCCCGATCGGGGAAACACCCAACATTGTTGTAGTTCCTATGATACGGCGGTTTATAATCTTGTAGTTGAATTCCTACTTGTGGCCGCTACTCTACCCGATGGGACTCCTTCTCGGGTGTCATTTTCATTTCTTCTCAAAGTCTGGGTGAGACGCCTCAGGCATATGTATTATCATTATCACTGCCTGGGTGAAAAGCCTCAGATATTCATTCGTGCACCCAGCCTGGTGCACCCCTACCGTCGCATGCATCGACCCTCACATGTGAGCGAATAGCATTTGAAATGCCCCTTCCAATCCGTACCTGGCAGGCGCTATGACTGCCGAAGGGTCCGATATATACATCGACGGCGACACCACGCTTGCGAACAACTCAGTCGGGGACAGCGGCGGTTAGAATAAAGTACCCGATTTTCATGTTTAACCACCTGCCTACTGTATACAGATAGATTCCCGTGGGGTTAGATAAAGGGTTAGAGTTAGGGGTCACGGTTGCTGACGGAATTGTATTGGTCGACTCGTGTAAGGACTGAAAACAAATAACTGAGGCCTTTCTTTACCTTGGACTTAGTGGTTTATCGCGCACCTCGCTGAACAGCGATTTAGGGCATCGCCAGCAACATAGGCAAGGGCAAGTTCTTGGATACCCCGTCGTCATATGGCATGGTATTTGTGCCTACGAACGAAATTCCATGGTAGGAACGGTCGATGATGATTTTTTGTGCAGCGGTGATGAACTGGGTTGAATTTGCACGAATGAAGAACAAATAACAAAGCACTGGGTTTTCGATATAAACTGTTGCCATAACTAAAGACGAATACCGAGCTGCTGCTACTGCTTCTGCTAGCTGCTACTCGCTGATGTTGCCTTCTGCAGTCTTGCGCTGCTTGCTGCTGTTGCTACTGCCTGCTTCTGGTTGTTGATCCCCCGGCCGGCTGATAGGGCTATCGCCCACTAGGTTTGAGAAAATGGAACGTACGACACCCCGTTAATCGCTTAGTTCCCAAATATTGACACTCCGCCAATGGTGCGGAAGGGATGGTCTTAAACCCTGGTCTAAGCTAACTCACGAGAAGTCACTGGGGCTTAGTTGAGACCTCACGGGAACTCGAGTGGGAACTCGCCGAAATTAGCGTGGAAAGTCGAGGGTGTTCGTGAGACAAGGAGTGAGGCAGAATCCCGCAGTGCTTTGAGAAAATCACAGTGTGCACGTGTTCAATGGCACGATGCAAAGATTGCGTTCAACGATTGTAGACGAATCCTATGGATAACAAGACATCCCGACGGATGTCGTGTTATCCCATAAGAACGCCGGAGAGTATCGCCGTGTAGTCCCGTAAGAGTTTCTCTGGTAGCAAGCTTCCATGGGGATTCCCATTCAGGGAAATGCAACGGAATCCTGCCAACTCCCAAGGGATTCCGGGTGGAAACATGGGGAAATCCATGGGACCGTATAGGAGGATCCCGCGAGAATACGCGAGGTTCCATCTGCATTCCACAGGAGCCCCCAAGATTTCGCGGGGTCCATGGTCTGTTTTTGGTGGAATGCCACGAGAGGCTGCGGCGGGATCCTGAAGCATCCCCTGATACATCGATGGGAGCTTCGCCAGGTCTCATGCGAGCTCCCACGAGATTTCAAAAGAAGACACCGCAACGTCCGGCACCCGGCGTGAAGCAGGAACACTGCACTGAAGTACCTACCGGATACCTGGTGTATCGGTTGTTCTGCCCTCGGTCTATATCATGAAACCTAGGCCATATCGAGGAATACTCAGATGTGGGTATGTCAGCTACGAGAGCGTTTCGGGAAGTTGTGTATCTTGACATCTGTTGGAAAGCATTCGCACTTTGTATCATCGGCCTAGTACAAGGGTTGGGCATAGGTGGCGGGGAACAGCAGGTTGAAAAGACGAGCGAGTCACCAACGATTATGCTGAGGTTAGATACTTACCCTTCAACCCGTACTCCTCCTAACCCATAGGTGCCATGGCTGCCAGAAATTCGGACATACTCATCAACGGTAACACCTTGTTTTGCAGCAACTCAGTCGGCAGTGATGGAGGTGAGAGATAGACCATTTCAGGTTTGGCCATTCGGTCACCTTTCAGATAGCTGTTGTTAAGAGCTAGCATAGTCTAGCGAACACTCCTTACAATTGTTTTTTGTGGCCGCAACTCCAGCAGAGCAGATGCGCAGTATACGCAGAGGCACTGGTGATAATTGAATCGCAGATATCGGCAGCGCGAGGGCAACCCAACGTCGGCATCGGTACATCACAGCATTGGGAATGAAGCAGCAGGGGCAAGCGCTTCATGCCGTTAGATATCAGCACAACAGCAGCAATATTTATAGCAGAGAACTGCACGACAAGCAGAAGAAGCGGCAGCCTGTTATTGAGCAGTAATATTATGAGGCTGGTGGTGGGAACACCGACATCAGCAGCCTTCGCAGTACAGTAGAAGCATCTGTGGCACCGCCGAGCCTATTTTTAAAGTACAGTAAATCATATGTGCACCATGCAACACACATCGAACGGTCATCTCTTATGCTCGTCTATTACAATGTCACTCGTCGTCCTCCCTGTACCGTAGGTGCAATTGGGTCCGTATCATCCAATGTATCCATCGACGGAAACACTTCCTTCACGGGTAACACGGCGGTTGAAGAAGGAGGTGACAAATAACTGCACAGTGTTATTGTACACCCTATTATTGTGCATCATGTTCTTGTACACCATGAAATTGAACACCATGTCGTTGAACACATTTTTATTGTACGCCATATAGCTCTACGCCATGCTATTGTACACCATGTTAACGGACACCATGGTACTCAAAGCCACTCTATTGTACACAATGTTACTGTGCACCATGCATGGTATGTAGTAGGCGTTTTAATGAGGCATTTCGGTGTTGTTTCCAGCGATATGCTGCTGCTGTAACGTTAACGACGATCTAACACAACCTTTCAACGGGGTCGTTGACACTAGACTTTGGCCTGGACATGGATAATATAAAACCAGTTTGCCGCACGGTCCAGCGTAGGTAACGTTGCCATTCGAAGCAAAATGATCTCGATCGTATGGTAACTTTGCTGGACTGTGACTGTTTGCTCCCACCAGCTGAATGAGCCGATGGATGTATCGGCACGGCGTTGCCCAAATGCAGTTGTATACGTTCTTGGGTCTGTGATCTCTGGCGCCACAGCCTCTATTTGCTGGGTCCAACTCAGAGCAACGCCAGTGTATAGGGTTCAAACGCCATTAACGACGTTTGTCGGCCGTACCATTTATTTCTCCCACCGGCGACCCCAGTGGTCACTGCGTGGACAACATACTACTTGAAACGCTGTAAAGCATGACGGACGACTGACAAGAATAAAAAACATGTCCTACCGAAAGGTGCCGTATCTTCTCTTAGGTCCGTGGTAACCTTCTCAGGGAATGTTTTCTTCGGCTACAACTCAGCAGGAGACACCGGAGGTAAGAAGATATTGTGGGTCAAAAATTACGTTAATGCCAGAGAATGAATCGAAATACTCAAATAATGCTCTCTTCGTGAAGCCTTCCGGTACTTGTCCGTAGCGTGACCTAGGTTTTTCACCTAGAGATAACGACATCTCACGAGGTAGAATTGTTGGTTCCCGCTTCCTCGGTCGGATATTAAAGGAGAACGGACGTATCAGTGCGATTCGTTCGTTCGACTTGTGGAGAGACGCCACCGTAAATCCACGGCCGTACGCTCGTAATTTATCCTTGTTTGGATCTCGCAGCATTTGCTTTATATTGCTCAACTGTCATTGCACTTAATTTGACCGTATTATATTATTCGTTGTGTTTAAACTCCGTGTTTAAACGGAAGTACATGGTTTATCGACGCTCAACCTCAATCTTAAGCAATATCTTGTTCAGTTGGAAGACATCACTCTCTTCGCGAAATGATATTTGACGTGCGCAAGCCATCAATGCAGATTTCTCGCCACCCCCGACGAATAACACGCCGACAGTAAAAAAAGCTTAACAATGTAACCTGGTACCAATTATCCCTTGGTAGGAGCCATCATGATTAGGCTTTCGGAGGTTCGATTCGACGGGAACACTCTGTTTGCGAACAACTCAGCCGCTGCAAGAGGAGGTGAGATTAATAATGTATGTACTTTGTTGTAATTTAGGTTGGACGCCTTCACCTGTGTTGTACCTTAGGTTAGACACCTGCTCTGTCGTCAAAGTGTTGTTGGTCGGGCGACGCTTACCACACGGTATCGTTTGGGACAAACTACTACGTGGTAGCTGACCGCTGTTCGATTAATGACCGCTGTTCGATTAACATCCTGCAAATTATTGCGGTTTCGATTCCTTGGGCGCCACACCGAACAACGAAGATGTTCCTCAGGTTGTTTGTATCGTTTGTTTGCGTCAAGTAACGCCACTACAATGTATCATACATATGGGTGTTGTCTGCCCCTCTGCAGGTGCAATCATTACACTCAAGAGTGAGGTATACACGAATGGAAGCACCACGTTCTCCCACAACTCAGCCGGCCTTGACGGAGGTATGATGTTTCCTGACCCGCATGCTTGTCATGGACTCAAGTCGACCGTCTACAGATTTTCCATGTTCTCATGGCAGACAAGGTGCTATTCAAGTCCTCGTATGCTGACTCGGCGGCTGCTGCATGGCTGGGGTGATACTACCTGTCAAAGAGGGAGCCCTTCGTTTGCCGCAATCAGGATGTAAATTGAAAATGTATTTCGTGTGTCCTTTGTTAATATATCCCTGTAATAACGCGAATTTTCGAGTTGCGCAACCTACCGCTTTGCCCAACAAGAACAACAGACGGGGAACTTGCGCCCTGGGGACTGAAGCTCCACGCACACAGAGAACGAGGAAATGGCGCACCTGTTCGTCACAGCTCTGTACACACAAACACGAGTGAGGCGTAACCTTTAATCGAAGGCTCCCCTCGGGTATATGTACGGGTGGTATCTTACTATCACGCACCCCGGTTGTATCTTACTTTCATCATCAACCCACCCGGAGAGGTCGGCCACGCCCACGCCTGAGGTGCCACGTCACCAAGAAACACCGATGCCGCACTATATATTTCGAAACCCCATAATAAGGAACCTCCGATCTCCGGAGACCAGTATCAATTCCAGAGTACCACAAACATCCTTCACTGATCTTAGGTATTTCGAACAAGATCGGAATATCGCCGTGTTCAAGTAGTTTGTCGACCCGGAAAAATAGCAAGTATCGATATTGGATCTGATACGGGCGGTGCTCACCCACTTCGGCACACAAACGAAGCGAACGTGCATATAATATCAAGCCCCACTAAGCCATGTGCGCCCTCGTACGTAAGGGAGATCGCGGTATTTTCACTCGGAATGGTGTGACCTTATGAGGCGCCACGGCACGGACGCTCGCTATGCCTCAGTTTGGGCATGTGGTATTTCGCCGGTGCGATATACACGTTAGGTATAGGCTTCCGAGAGGATCCATGCGTCCCAAGGACGTGAGTTGATGGCCAGGAGCATCGAGTTTGTTGAAAGTCTCAACCAATTCGCGTCGTACTAGCGGCATTGCCGGGTATCCATCACGTCTACTTTGCCGGTATAACCTCTACGTATACGGAAGGCCTTGCCATTAGACTGTCATCGTCATCATAGTTTAAGCAGCAAGACGTTGTCACGGTGTCGTTGTGAAACAAGCAAACGGACCTCACTGCTCACCACGAAAACGATAGAAGAGTAGTAGAACACACAGGCAACCCTAAATACGTTGTTTGTCGGTGGCACTGCCAGCGTGTTGGTGTGTGTGACGACTGAGGTCTACCGACGTTTGCATTACGTGTGGCATGCTTCATAGACGCTTTTAGCGAAGTCTCATAATAAGAAAATGGCTTGGTTTAACACTGACACGGATACGACAACCCCGTGGTTCCAAGGTGACACCGATACGACAAAAACTTGGTCCAAACATGCCCCCACTCGTACACAGCAATGGATTCCTACCAAGCGACAAATTTCTGTGATTCAACTTGTAAACGCCGACGTCCTCTCCTCTTAATCCTACCCGCAGGTGCCATCTCTACAGTCACGACGGACATGAACCTCACCGGGGAAATTATATTTGAACACAACTCGGCGAGAGAATCAGGAGGTAAGTATGGTCTGATTTGGTTGTGTTTTGAAGCCTTGAAGTTTGTACGTCGAGTAGTCAGAACCCTAAATATCTAATGCATGCCATGCTCGTGTCATATGGGCGCACCAACCTTTTGTGCGAAATAACCGTTGACCAGGGTTTGCGAATCATGTTCAAGGTGCAAAATATTTTGACACTCAAACACTGATCTAATACGTGGGCAGCCATTGTTTTGGTTGCAGCAAGCCCTCTTGTTGTTTTGTGTGCGATACGTTTATATAGTGGGCCCTCGTATCGTCTGTTTAAGCGAAGCACTGAAGTTTGTATGTGACGCCAGTAGCATTGTCGTCTCCCTCAATGGGGGATATATCATACTGTACTGAATTGATATACGAAATATTTTCAAGGTTGAACTCTGCACTATTGAATATTATCTACGAGTACTCGGTCCATTGTTGTATGTAGAGGAATGCATGAGGAAATATTGCCTCGAAGAAGAAAGACTCGACATTCTGCCGCAACCAAAACGCACTGCACCAGGCAGCGAAAACCACAGCCACACGGCCACCGCAGCCAACCCGTGGTCACGACGTCGTGCAACAAAACAACTCAACTAAATTTCCCCAAGCCCTCCCGTGTCGCTCGCTTCTGTACATGCCGACTTTGGGGAGGCCGGTCACGTGCAACTCTGGCAATTACTCAAATAATGCGAAGTTACTACCAGTATAAGCTACGACACATACAGTACAGAGGTGCACACCAGACACACAGACAGCCGAACCAATCGAATACTTACAGTGGACGCCTGCAGCCGAAATTATGTCAAGCGGCCTGTGCGTCCAATTGACGGTCTTTGATATTTGTTTGGCTAGCCCGGAACGCTGATGCTTTGTATTTCTTGCGCAGGAGCCGTTTTTTCGGGGAAAACAAATCTGCGTCTCGGTGGTCAAATATGGTTTGGCTACAACTCGGCTGGCACGAACGGAGGTAAGGACGAGGCCGACTACTTCATGGGGCTACCCTCACCCTGCATTGGATGACACACAATCGATCATGTTCCGTGCACGGAAGAACGTACACTACTAGTTGTGGTTGTTGATGGTGTTTTTGATTGTGTTTCAAGTGGTACTTTTGGGTTTCCGTTAATACCTCACGCTGTCATCACAAACATGGTAGTTTTCAACGGGCCCAAAATATAGGTTCGTCTGATCCGTACGGAAACAGTTGGTGTCTGATTTACACGTTTGTTTGCTATTAGACGATAGCAAGTTCGATCGGGTTTACCAAATGTGTATGGTTTGATTTTTCCTCTTTAATTATCACGGGAATGGAGGGCAGGATATTGCTGAACCTTGAGATGCCCAGAGCCGTGGAGCTTTGGCGATGGTTTCGTATTATGTTAGTTTCATGTCAGACGATCACCATAGCCTGCTTTTGAATGATTCCGTTGCTTGTGATCGATTGCGTCTATATACGTGGCAGCCACATTCGGCTGGCGAACGCTGCATCGGAGCTCGCCCGGCTGGTTGCATCTGGGAACACATGAACTCTCCCATTTCAATAAACGACGTTAAGCATAGCATGTCATTGATTGGTCAAACAAAGTGCTGTCTTTGAGTGGCATATAATGCAGCCGGTTTCACGTAGTGTGTGCTCTTGGTGTCGCGTGCGGTCGATTATAATCTCGAGAGTGAGGAAACTACCTCCCACGTCGGCCTTCTGGTCCAGGCTATCCGCCCGTGTCTGATTGTGCACTATCGGGCACACCAGACGGACCTAGGCAACGGTAGGGGAGGATAACCTCATTTTTAGTACCGACCTGGGGCTACTCGCGAGAGTGGCTATGTTCCTCACTCAAGAACGGGCTTCAACATTGTTTTTGATGCAGCGGAGTTAATGTCTCCAAGCTTCGTGCGTATCGCGAATCTCAAAACGCCACACACCATGGCTCCCTCTGAGCCAGCGAAAGCAGAGTCCATAAACGTGACGCCGTTACCCTAAGCTTGGTGAACGCCAATGCATCGATCCCTTACCGAAGTTCAGCACGCGAGGAATGATAGCGTGCGTGATGTGCATGTATCGGTAAAGTTCCGAAGTGGGGAGATTGTAATGAGAGACGATTGATTGGTTACGACACTGGACACGTGCTACAATAGACTAGGCATTAGTGTAGCACTTTTTGGCTGAACTACTATTCGGATGACGGGCCTCCTTAACTCAAAAGTGTCGGAATATCGTTTGGTTTTTGCAACATGAATGTCGTTTGTACCTAGACCATGAGTCTGCTCATGAGGTTGCCCTTTCAGTTTACTCACAAATCAGGTTTTGAGCTAAAAAAGTACCCAGTAATATAGTAATATAATACTCTTCAAGCGAGGAGCCTCAGAAACAAAGTGAAACACCTCAATCATAGCACGGGTCACTATTGCACGCGATCATGTCACCACAGGTGATAAATTCCGATTGGTATCCCATATTTTAGACAACCATGCCAGCGTCGCGTGTGCTACGGGATGCATCCATCAGGGCAACGTCTGTCTATGTGTGGTGTCGCACGCAGGTTGGAGGTCGTCGTCATCAGTGCACAATGGTCTTACAGCGGCACGACGTGTTCCTGTTTTCGTGCCTAGAGTTTTGACGCAGTTGGCCTTGTCTTTAGACGCGTCTGCAGCCTAATCTCCAAAATAGGAAACAAGCGATGGTCTTGTACCCAGACATTCGTAAATCACGGTTGATTTTCACAGTTTCGTTTCTTTATTTCCCACGTGCAACAACTTTGACCTTAAGTTGTTGTCTCCCGAGCCGTTTGTTCTGATTCTGTGCTATTATATATCATTTGTATAAACCCATGTTCCTTAATATTCGGTATCTACATGGGGGCCCCTTAATGTCGCATCGTCGCCTTGCCTCCTTTTCTGGCCTACGTGACGCAATAATCGTCGTGCAATATCTGCAGGTGCCATGCTGGCGCGTACTGCGCCTGTTTTGATCGAAGGCAATACAACTTTCACGCACAACACAGCTAAAAAGAGTGGAGGTGAGGAAATCCGCTGACCATCTTGAAAAATGAGTCAGATATCGACATTCCTGGATATATGGGACAGAGCTAGAAGGTCAGTTCAAATATCGATAGCGACCGGAGAGGCAGTGCATGGAATGGCGGCAACAATATGAAATCGAGATAACCTCAGCACGCCGATGGCGTCGAACGTGAAGAATACATTGTGATGTTTGGAACGGTATGGAAGGGATAGCGATACTTAAAGTATATAACGAAAACACACTTACGTCGACGGGCGAGGTCGTGCATGCGATAGCGACAACAGCAATAAATGTTCATGATGGCTACGGCTTACAACATGACGAAATTGAGTAGCACTGCTGCGAGCAAGTTCATGGATGATATAGTGAAGGCAACTGTAAAGCAAGATATAGTCATAATAGACGCAGGAAGCCATGAAACAATATCTCCTTCATCGATCAAGTTTTGACGTCGGAGTATGTCTGTATCTCGTCCGGCCAAACGCAAGAGGGTTCATTGTTATCCCCAGCCAGGCTGTCGATGCTGGCAACACTGCCAATCGATTGAAATGAGGAAACGCACGATTTCCCCGGACGACCTATTTTGCAAGTCATCTGACCTGGAGCACTTGCCGCGCATAACCTCTTTTGTAGCACTCCCGGGCATTTCGGCCGCCTAGGTGTTTTAGAACGCATCGTTCGAGAATTTCGGTTTCTCTACGCTTGAAGCCGGGCAAGATCCAGGACGTAGTGTATGCGCACCACACATACACACATTTTTAGATGTTGGCACGTACTGCGGAAAGTACCTGACGCCTTGTTGAAACCCCGTAATGTGTGCATCATGCTGAAACCCTGTGCGTGGATTCCAGAGGCTCGACTATATAGTGTGTGCGGGGGATGCCGTCGCTTTGCTTCTCCAGGTAGAGGAGCAAGGTGTATGAAATGGCACGATTTTACTACGGGTCTACCAAGTACTACTTTGAGTACATGGTCGCGCGCACGGTAATATTATAAAAAGTTATAAAAACATTCCAGCTGTGAGATCGAGGATTTCGTCGAAACTCACTTCACAAGCTGTGTGTGATACATCGATCGCGCGTTTCTACCGGGTGTTCAGTATGACTCAAACGACTACTGTAGGCACACCATATACCGATCTATGAATGCTCTAAGAGCTGAAAGGAAGATAGACCACGCTATCGGCTCTACCCGGAAATATATGCACCATTTGAAAGTAAATATGAACATATTAATGTTCTTGTTATTCCGAACAGAGTGGTGAGGTCCTTTTTTTCAATGGCTTTGCCTTGAATTCATAGTGCTTCTACGCATAGGGCTTGGCAGCGATCTAGGGCATGGCGAACAACAGAAACAACGGCACACGGTCGGATTCGTCGTCGTCGTTTCCCACGGCTCTTGTGCGGACGAACACCAAGGCCATGTCGAGGATGGACGGTCATGACTTCTTATGCAGCGGTGGCTGCTTTGGACGTACCTAAGCACATATCCAAAACGCACATTTGTTTCGGGCCTCTGGCTTGCTGGTATAAGAACTGTGTATTTCATGTCTACAGTAGATACCAAACTGATTGCTACATGTAATCATCGACAAACTACTAAGTCATATGTTCCCGAAAAATCTACTTGCTTTCAGCGGTTCTCTGAACAAACTGACAGTCCCGCCCACGTACATACTTACTTGCCTTTCCGAGAGATATGAGTAGCCGGCGAGAACGCAGCACAAGTCTGCTTGTCAATATATCCGTTATCTTCCCTGGGACTACGAGTACCTACCTAGCGCGAATTAACTTGAACGAGCATACACCGTGGTTTTGCTCGTTTTGTTACGTGTAAGGGTTACGTGTCGAGCGATGCCACGTACTACAAACACTGCTGCTGTGTGTGTAAGTCCCCTTTTCCTTTGGTGGAAGTTGCAGCGCAATTGCACCGGGGTGCCTAACGCCGAACGACGACCCCGTCACCGGTGACATTCAGAGTACATCCCGAGGTACCTATTCGGAACAATCTCCCATCCAATGTAGTGCTCGACAACTAGGTCTGTATGAGTGCGAGATGTTAACCTACGAACGAGGACACAATTTGACTATGAAATACTGATTTTCGCCTGAAATGTCCCCTCTTCCACGAGCCTTAACTCCGCACATATATCATGATGAACACGACTGTCGCCTGAGAGATACATATTCTGGATGGTCGTGGCTTGCAGAAAAAGGTACAAACCGTGCAAACCCTGGTGAACTCAAAAAGTCCCGATGTCAAAGTTTGTGTTGCCGCGTACATGTTGTTGAGCAGGGTGGCGTTGTTTTGCTGATATTGCTGCTGTGTGGTATCGCCAACTTCCATTCTGTTTTGTCCTCCATGATGGACAAGGTCTTACTGTTAATTCCTGCACCGCATACGTTTCATATTTCGTTGAGACGATATGATAGCACTATACTTCTTTTACAAGAAACGAGATTATTGTTGCTATTTTTGCTATCATTCCACAATGTGCAGCATGACTTTCAACATTGACCACTCATAATATTGTTGTTCGTTTTAGCTTTCACCAATGAGACGCCGAAGTGCGGCGGGCAAAACCATTGTTCGTTGGTGCTCCTAACATGATACGTACGCAGGATCTATTTGGGAGTTCGATGTATGGTAGGATGTTAAGTAGCGGGATTCTGGGACATCTGGCTTTGTTCTATGGTTGCATCGCACTTCATGTCTTCCCCATATTGGTCGGCTCTGTGTGAACTGTGTAAGCTGCTTGTTCTACCTGTCCCCCTGTGAGTGGTGGCGTGCTGTGTGATACCGGCGTGCGAGGCATGACCGAGCCACTACTCCTCGGGACTCTATAGTATAATACATATTGGTTAC
>JBBMKB010050449.1:0-15963 GCA_037833945.1 Alaria marginata | reverse complement strand
TCAGCAGAGTTCATGTTTCGAGGATACTTAGAGTGTTTGGTACTCAGAGTATACTTTTATTGAGGGTACTCGAAAGTACTCCAGCCCCCCCCCCCCCCCCGAACGTGATGTTCTCCAACTTCACTATTAATAAGGGGACCATCTGAGACTGTTTTCTGCAAAAAAATAGGGATGAAATTATCGAAGCGGTGCCCAGACGGTCGGGATATACTTCGCACTCTGAGTATCTTACGCATGTTGAGAGTATTGTGGTGATGCGAGTACCCAAACAACGAGCAGTACCAACGGACGATATGCTGTCAGTACTTACAGTACCCGCAGTGAAGAACACCGAAATACTTGAAGTACACAGAGTATCCGCAGAGCAACACCCCGAAAAGCTGCGAGTACTCGAAGTACCAAAAGTATTAAACCCCGAAATACTAGGGGTACTTCAAGTACCTGGAGTGTTTTCTCCCTAAAACACTCATTTACCCCACCGCCCAGTACTGGGAGCATCTGTGAAGCGTTGCAAAATCGTAACCGTTGCTTACGTATAGCGTCGACGCCATTGAGAGGAAGGTAGACTAACCTTATCGATCGACAAATGCTACAACGAGTAGGTCCGTCTATACTCGATTTACACCACAACACCTACCTGGGTTTCTCATTTAGGAGAGGGTGCGTTCTATTAACAGACTAAATTCAGTGTAACGGCTCCCGGTTTCTAACATTCCTGTAAATGCCATTATTATAGCCTGCCTTTCTTAATATCTTATTACCCTGTTTCTTATTATTAATAGTATAGGTGTCTTTTTGTACAGTGCTCTGTACTCTGTCGTACAGCAGTCCTCGTAGACACGTTATTTGTACGGCTTACGTTTGTTTACGGTAGAGTATACCATCCGTGTACCGTCCTGCAAAACTTCAAACTGAACAACAATACTTTCACATGATCATACAATAAAAACACAGAACACACTCAGATGCTTCCGGCGGAGCTCACAAGCAAGAAGAGAGCAGTAAACACAGATATTTCCGAGCAGAGCGTTGTACGAAACAAACTTACTTGTGGCTGAATGAGCCAGAAAATAGTTGCTCGAATTCCAGTGTGGTCGTGTAGTGGTATAACTTCGCATGTGAACATTTGCGAGGTATGGTACTCCTGGTACGAAGGATGGCGCGTCTACTGTAGTTCAATGTGTCCACAGGGAAGTGGAGGGGCCGATCGAATCGAGCATTCCAAGAAATCACATGCAGCACGCAGTCCTTCTTGACAATATATACAACAAAGTAGAGCATTGGCGTTGCCTTGCGTCTCTGGACATAGATTTGCGTCCGTGCACAGGTCAATGTGAACAACACACACAAACGGAGGATTGAACAGTGAACTAACAGCGCATCCGTCCGTTGGTCCCAATGCATGCATGTCCAAACCGCTCTATGTATCAGAACACAGCTTGGCATCACACACGCATTGCACCGTTATAATGATTTTACCGGTCGGTGTGTAGCCTCTCGTTTATCGGGATTATTTACGATAGATATCGGGACCACCGCCCCTTGTACTCGTATACATAGCAGTTGATTAAAATTGTGCTGAGATTTCCATTTCCATGACACTTCGAAGATACTCGCAAGATAGTTAAGAGCCGTAGGTCGCCAAGCCAGAGGCCAGAGGGTTGGAAATGGTATACCAGGTATTGAAGTTGTGACTTGCCACACCATCACCATATCATTGACATATATATCATGGCTTATCCTTTGTATCATGCACGCGAGCATAGCTTGGGGGCTCCGCAGGTTGGAGGTTGGAGTACTGACAGCTCCAGATCGACCCGCACGCAACATCGTTGAATCTCAGAACTATCACAGATCATGCTCGCATCAGATCAAATTGTATGATACCAGGTAGAGAATTCTGTGTGTGTCGTATAGACGTATCATACATATGATACGTGCAACTGACCATTCAATTGGTAGAACTCACAGCCGACGTATTTGAAATATACACCTACACTCAACAGCAAAAAATACTGTGTTATCAACCAGCGAGCATATCACTCACATCATCAATCATCCATCATTGACTCACCAAGAAACGATGGCGAGCTGCAACCAATCTTCGGTAGCAGGAGTGCCTCGGGGACATGAGACTGTCGACGTTCATCTCAGGAAAACCCTCCGCTGCCGCTTGAGACAGGGCGCTCGTTGTCAGCAGACCCTCGTACAGATCAAACACGTCCTTTGCACCCTCCACCCCGCCCTCTTGCGCTAGTTGGAACAAAACCACTTTTGTCGACGAGACAGCCATCCGAGTGAACATATCCAGGTCTTCCTCGCTTGGCAGGAGGCTGCATCTTCTATCGATAGGTGCTGCCGAGGGGGTCACCTCTTCTCCCTCGCCCAGAGGTGGCTCCTGTGAGCATTCTTCGCTTTGTGTGTTGTCAGGAGAAGAGCTAATATCACACCGCTCCTCTTCTCTGCTGGTGATGCTGCTGCTGCTGCTTCTGCTGCAGCTTGGAGTTGCTTCTGCTTCTGCTTCTGACGCATCTTGCTGATGCTGCTGTTGCGCTTCAGTGGCTGCAATTTTCTCTCTGATGATCGCCAGCAGAGCTCTCACTCGGATCACGTCGTCGAGCTTCGAAATGCGCTCTCCGACCATCGCGCTTGCTCTCATCCGCATGGCAGCTTGTTCCATGAGCATTCTGACTTTGATCTCTACCGGTAGGAAGTGGTCTTCCTGCGCGTTGATGCGCAGCAGCGCCTGCGCGTCCATTTTCCAGCGTGTCTGCGCGATGTTTGTCATCGTATCGTACATCATCGTAGCACGTAGAGGCAGAAGTGATAGGCGGACTTGTGAGAGAGACAATTACTATCGCCACAGCATAGTCAGGACTCAGGACGAGATCTACTCGAGGATGAGCGAGTGCAAGTGTGGGTGTGCGAGCGTGGGCTGGCGTATTTCATGGCGTATTTGATTGGCAAATTACAGCAAGACAGATGAGTAACTTGGATTGGAACGGGCTTCCGTGGTTCCTTGTCCCTCTGGTCTGCTGTGCGACTTGCGACAGCGGTCTGCTGTCGTGGTAGGAACAGAAAAGGCTAGAAAAATCTGAAAAACGAATCTTCACTGGGCGAGATTTAGGAGCGCCGCCCCACCCTAAAGCTACCCTAAAGCTGTGCACGCTCACCCCGCTATCGTATGTATACGCTTTGTTCCAGCTAGAGGTTGCTGTCTCACCCAACGCAGGGAGGTAGCTCTGCTGCTGCTTCTCTTGAGACTTGAGCGAGGGGCATGCTGCGGGACTTCATTGCTCTCGCTATTAGGCTCCACAAAACAGCAAGGCAATCGCAAGACCAACGTGCTTCCAACGCGCCGCCTGAAGATATGGGATTGTGCACAATTGTCGAACACAATCTCCAACCCCCTCTTACCTTTGTTGAAGCAGTCCTTGCTAGCTGGGCAAGCCAGCTTCAGTCCCAGGTGAACCACCTCTCCAGCTATGTTGATCGACGTCCCAATGCCAAGTGCAACGAGAGACGAGGCACACCCGGGGGGCCTCGACTATGCTTGGTCGACTTTGGACGTCGACACTACGTTGGTTGTTTTGGTAGCCTATAGACTCACCACAACAAACAGCAACAACAAACAAAAAACCCGTCGTACGAGTATACCACTTCTCTCCTGTCCTTTGCCTCAGGTCTTTCGCCTCACTTGGCAGGTCTCCTTCCGCGCCTCGGCGCTGCTCTCCTTGTGGCCCTTCCGTGGTCTATCTCTCCGTCGAGATGTCGATGAAAGCTGGTCGTCGGTTAGCTGAAGGTCCTGGTATCAGGTACCAGGTGGAGATTGTGGGAGTTTTCCGGTAATGTTCCGAAATCTCTGAAAAACTTAAGTGACCAATCACTAGCCCCGAATTTACCTGGAAATTATCTGTGATCGCTCAGTACTTGAATAATGCGTGGAACCTTTTTTTGGCGTCGTCATAAAGATCGGGGTTTCCACTCGGTTGGCATGTTTAGATCGGCTGCTGTCGGTGTGCGCTCTCCACCACTCCACTGCTTGTCTGCTGCTTCTTCCTTCTTGCCTTGTGCTTGCCAGGATGCTATCCACTCTTTCTCGCACAAGCGCTCGGCTGGCCATCCGACAAAGCCGACGGCACGCGGTCATCGCGTCAGGTGGTGCTCTCAACGAGAAGCACACGCTTGTTCTCATCAGGTACGAGGTCGTTGTCTCATTGCATGTTTGCACTTTCGACCCTACTGAGTGCTGTATGTTTCAGTCGTGTTTCAGCCGCACCTTGACCTGCCCTCGAGAGAGCCAAACGCTTCCCATCAGGCTGAGTTGTCATATGCATGCTCAACAATCAGACCGTTACACAAGTGGCTTGTCCTCTGTCTGCATTATGCACATGCTGCTGGCACATCAATCTATCAATTTGCTGTGTTTTTTGGGTAGAATACGTGTGCGGGCGTGCTACACCGAACATCCATCGAAGTTCCGTTTGCTTCTTCGTCGCCTATGATAGCCAGCGTGCCAAGCCGAGCACTTGCTCAAGGGTACCAAAGCACAAGCACAAGCACCCTGCCAACACAAGGCTCGCATGACTCCTCCTGATTGGCGTCCGTGTGTGTCGGTGCAGGCACGGCGAGTCCCAATGGAACCTGGAGAACCGGTTTACAGGCTGGTACAACATCCAGCTGTCGCCTAAGGGAGAGGAGGAGGCCGCTGAGGGGGGGAAGCTGATCCACAAAGCTGGGTACAAGTTCGGTAAGAGAGCGTCACGTCAACACGGGCAGGGTTAGATTGCGTTGCTGTTGGTGCTCCCTGGTGCGCTTGCGAAGTGTGCAGCCTTCGTGCAACACACGGTTCCGATTTCTCCGATTCGGAGGCCTCTTGTTCTCGTACCTGCGTGCCTGCGCCGTTGTCGGAGATTAACTGCTGCTACTCGTATAAAAATCGTGACCGTTTTATTGTTTTTTGTTGGGTGGATATGTTCTCCGATCTTTTCTTTGCGTCCGAAGCCTTCCTCTGCCACAAGTGAACCAAACGTGTCGATAACACCGCCAACATCTCATACGATAGCATCGTATGCATAGTCGTAGTCTAATATTAATAGTGCAGTGCTATCCTGCAAGAGCCCAACAGAGATGCTCGTTCAGCAGAACAATTGGAGCTGTCGGTCGTTGTTGCACGGCATCGCCTTCCCAATGCCTCCCCATGTCCCTGTGATGGGATGCAGAATAAATACGCGCATACCTGGTACGTAGTTGCAGTTGCCGTCCGCATTTGGCAATCTCGGACTTATTCTTGCACTCGCACACACCAGGAGTACGCCAAGTGCCTCGCGTCTAAAGCGAGTTCCCATGTGTCACCTATTCGCCGGCCTGTCAGTGCTACTCTGCTGCTGCTGGTGCAAAGCACTCTGGGGTTCTTGCCCGACCGAATACTGTAGCGCAATGGGTCTGCGGGAGTTGAGTTGACTGGTCCTCCAATCGCCACGACGATGGGACGCAATTTGAGTCACGTGGCACATGCTTTTGTTGCAGTTTCGTTTTGTCTACGTAGTACCCTAAGGTGGACCTTTGAGCTCGACGTCGGAATCTATGCTCCTCGCTGGTTTGCAAGTACAGCAGTTATTACAGGACACCTAGCGTAAGAAACATAAGTACTGACCCACAGGCTGAGTTTCTTATGTTGGCAGAGGGTGCGTTATACACTAGTTAGTGTATAACTCCAGTATAACGGCTCCCGGACTTGTTGATACTCCTATTGCTCATTGCTGTAAATATCGGCCTCGCTTTTACTTGTTTGGTGTTTGTTCTGTACGTGTACTTTGTTCTTCATGTTTCCCTCTTTCTTTTCAGCTGTTTTCCCTTTTTCTTATTTGTTGTTTCTTATTCATTGCATATTTTTCCCTTGCAAATACCTGGTACTGCTGTAGTCTGGTGTGCATACGTTCTGCCCTCCTCGTATCCATTACGGTTGACATTGCATGGCCAAATCACTCCCCTGTATTTGCAATGTGTGTCTCTGTCTTGTAGTTTGTGACCACAGAGCTCGTCTCCCTACTTACAAGGCATCGGCACGGACACTGGTTGTGCTGGATGTAGATGGGTGGAAATATCAGTTTAATGTGAAGAACACACACACTACAGCAGTCTGTACTTAGTGCTGTAGCGCACCCCACGTGTTTCGTACTCTTTCGGGCTCGTCCTGCGTTATCATTGCGCGACCGCTTGACATCTATCCCTGCTGTTACTTTGCATTTTGCTTCAATTTTGTTACTAAACTGTTTTTCAGATGTGGCGTACACTTCGTTCCTGAAGCGCGCGATCAAGACCTGCTGGCACACCCTCGAACAGACCGGCCTGGTAAGACACACCACCAGTAGTCACTATTAATAGCCACAGAGTAGCAGTACTGAATACAGAACACCTATTATGAAAATCTGGGGCAGGCCAAGGGCAGGCTGATATTTACTCCAATATATAAGAAATCCGGGAGTCGTATTACTTACAGTTAGTGTAGAACCCACCCTCTCCCAAATATGGATCCCAGCCTGGGTCGATATTTTATACCTGGTGTTTCTGGATCTTATTCGGGTGTCCTGCGTACTCTGTACAGAGTATGTTAAGTTTTGAGTATGAATGAACCCTTTGGGGACCAGAGACAGCGACCAACCAGTATGATCTGGTATGATAGGCACGTTTTTGCCCTTTATCAACCTTCCATGTACGAGCAGTGTGTGAGATGGCACAAGTACAGCAGTTACAGGTAAGGGCATGCGTCATGCTGTGATTACTGCCGTGTGATACCAGGTATCATATTATGCATGGTTCGGACACCAGGTTTTTCGTCCCCTACCAGGCAGTGCTCAAGGTTGTAGACTTCGTCATTTAATGCCGTCACTACTTCCCCCTCGAGTCCCAGAAGGGTACTCGTAATATTAATAGCATCAATAGTACTTCGAAGTATAATATCATGTACCAGGTATAGGAACAGCATATTTTGCACCTCTGCACCAGCGTGATGCGTACTATTAATAGTATACAAAGATGCACTGGTCAGCAGTATCGGCTTTACAGGAAACAGGTATGATATGATGAGACTGGATCGAGTTGGACGCCGAGAAGCTTAAATTTTCGGCGCTGTGGATCGAACGAAGGATAAAATAAACGGCGCACGGGGACCTCGTATAGTATGACCATTGGTGTACCAGGTAATGGGTTGAAGCAGGAAGGTTGAATGTTCAATGCTGGATGACACCGCCAAAGCTCGACGTCTGTTCGACTCCAATTCTCTGGACTACAAATACTCGTAACTGGACAATAGGTTATCGCATGCAGCTGATCACATTTTCGAGTTGTCGAGTTGTCGACGTGAACATCTGCTGCGCCGAGCGAGTGGTTTGTTTGGCGGGTCATTCGAAAGTCGAAAGCAGCAACTGCTCGTGTACCTGGTATTATTATGAAAAATGTATAAACGACAGCTGTCCACGTAGTAGTCAACTGACTGAAGGTTTTACCACGATCGCCCGCAACAAAAACACCACCAGCTCTCCGGTGGGATATACTGTGACCGTAGCTGTCAGGCTAGCAGATCTTCAACAGCGCAGCTGTCGAAAAAAGCGATTTAAAAAAAAAACTATGATAAAAAGACGAGTGAAAAATAAAACAAGCAAAACAAAAAAAGAACAGAACGTTTTTTTGGAGCCTTCATTTTTCATGTATGATCCCTTCCGTGCGTGCGCGCGTGCTCGACGGCGAGCAGCCTCTGCGATACGTGCTGCGGCGGGCATAAAATAAAAAAAATGTTGGTTTTGGGCATAAAACAAAACAACTGCCACTCTGCCCGGGAATATGAGGTCCGTTTGATTATAAAATTTGAATACAAAAACGGTGCTTACATTTACGGACAGAAAGGTACCTACTAGCCTTCAGCGGCGTGACTACTTTAGCTGTAGCTTGCACGGCTAAATAACCAGCAAAAAACGAAGACTCACGTCTAGGAAGGACTTCTTCCCTCCACCCCATCGCACCGCGCCCGGGGCCTCCTCTTGTTGGACGGCAGCCGCCTAAGACATGCCGCACGGACAACGCACGTACAGGACAGGACAGGACAGGAGAGGACAGGGCAGGAGCGCGACAGGGCAGCAGAGATATCAGAATGAGCAGCCGCCACCGGGCACATCGATGAGCACACCAAACGGGCGTCAATGCAACACCTATTCACTTACACTTCAGTGAATCTACTAAAAGTCTCTCGCTTCACCTCGCGGTCGAGCCCCCACCTCCCCCCGCCCCTCCTTCCGTTACCACTTACGGCCGACGGAATCACCCGTCCTCACGCACACCTGGACAGCCCATCGACGACTTCGACGACCAGGGAAACGTATTTAAAGGCCGCGCGGAGAAACGACCGCTACGAAACATACTACTCGTACATATCGCCTCATACCGTACGGCAAAAGCCGGTCGTGCATCAGATAGCACGGCGAAGGCCGGTCGTGTGTCGTATCGTACGGCGAACGCCGGTCGCGTATCGTGCCATACGGCAAAGGCCGGTCACAGGCCGCATGACATATATATGTCGGTCGCACGCATCCTATATCCCTCGCGAAATGTATGTATATGCTACGTTGAGCCGGTGAACCCCGACTCGAGCTACAATAGAGGCAGCACTGGTGGGGTGAAATCGTTTCTGAACGACGGGGCGCTCCTTAACCCAAAAATAATCGTCGGAATTTCGTTATTTTCCTCCCATAATTTTCGTCGTTTTACCTAATAAGCCATGGGATTGTTCATCAAGGAGCACTTTTATGTTTGCCCCCAAGTCAGTTTTTGGGTGACTTACTGATAGTATAGAGCTCCTCAAGTGAGGAGCCCCAGAAAAAAAAAGGTGCAACTCTATCGTAGCATGCGTTATTATTACTATTATTACGGGGGAACGTAGTTAATAGGACCAAATATTGGTAGTAAAAATTGGTAAGTATATAGGTAATTAGGACCAAATATTGGTAGTAAAAATTGATAAGTATATAGGTAATTAGGACCAAATATTGGTAGTAAAAATTGTTAAGTATATGCGTATTATTATCGAGGCACGAGAAAATAAGGTGTTTTACATGTACGGAAGAAGTTTAAGACTACAGAGCGTTGACCAATAAGATCAACGCGGGTTATTACCTGTACTCGTACGGGCATAGCTAGAGAACAGGCATCTCGAACCAGTCTACCTGGCCGCTCCGCAAGCAGAGAAGCACTGTTAGCGAGACAGATTTGAGGTGCGATAGAGACTGGTTGATTTCGACTGGTTGGTTGCCGTCGGTGGGTCTAGTGCTGGTCTACGTCTGGTTCTGCTGGGGGGCGTCGTGTCTGCTGCTGCTGCTGCTGCCTGCTGCTGCTGCTGTTGTTGCTGCTGTGGTAAAGAACTGCGAAGTTTCGTATTATATAGGTTTTTGTGTCTATCGTAGGTCCTATTAACTACGTTCCCCCGTAATAGTATATACCAGCTAGGGTCAATAGGACGATTATCTACTTTTCGCGGAAGACGCGTTCTACGATAGAGGTAGCACTCGTTTTTGTTTCTGAATGACGGGGCTCCTTAACCTAGAATCGTCGGAAATGTCATTCTATTTTTGCCCTATGCATTTTATGACTAGATGGGCTACGGGTTTGTTAATCGGATTGCACTTTTAGTTAGCTCAGTCAGTGTTTCGATGAGGCATAGAGCTCCTCAAGTGAGGAGCTTCAGAAAAAAAATGCTGCACCTCTATCGTAGAATGCGTCGAAAACCTACTTCGTCCACGTAAACAAAATCGCAAACGAGGGCAACAACAACAAAAAGCGAGACGGTCTAGCCCAGCGGCCGACAGCGTGACAACACAGACGCCAAGGCGAGCGTTCCGCAAAATTTAATTCTCACCGGAGCAGCAGCAGCAGCAGGCGTCTCGACAACTGGTACGTCCACACTTCTTGACTTATCTTTTCCTCCCGCCTGCACCGACAAAAAAGACGATTGCGATTGCGCCCCGAACACAGGGAGGATGGGCACGCGCAATATTTTGAGCACAAGAGAAAAAGCATAGGAATAGCCCCCTAGGTCTAGCCGTGGAGGGTACTTCTCATCAATAGAAAACACGATGCACACATGCGATTATACTTGTCCCCGTACCCGTGGAAATACGGATACTACCACCAAAAAGACAGCGCAATGCACAAATACACGGGTAGCAGGACGACAGACCAGCAGATATTGTTTGTCTCGCGCTTCCCAAGGTTCAGACGTACCTTATGGCACAGGCAGCGGCACAGACAGCGGCAAAGACAGCACACGGCACAGCGCAAAGCAGCCCTATGCACCTTAAGCCCCGATCTAACTCAATTTCGATCAGAATGCAACCAAAGCGTGCAACGCACACAGGATACTTGTTGCCGTGACGTTTCGATAAAGAAAATTAAGATCAAGACGTATCGGCAATCGGATACCTTGATGACAGGCCAGCCCCTCCCCCCTCCATCCCTATATCACCCGAGCCCCCCCCCCCCCGTACTTGTATGGCCAAGCGCAAATACCGGCGGAAACAACGTCAACGAGTGGCAAAACCACCAACACAAACCACAACAACACCGACGACAAACTTCAACCACAACAACACTATTTCATGGGGAGCATGTATATTAATAGTGTAATCAGGACCAAACATGAGAACAACAACAACAACAACAATGGTTACAAAACACCTGGGGGAATGTATAATTTTCGCATTTATTGTGGGTTCTGACTAATATGGTCTTCCGTAAGAACAACCATCACAACACCAACACCATGAAAAAAAAAAAACAACAACACCACCACCACCAGCTCTCACCGGGGCTTTACTCGGAATATTCCTGCTGCCGCTGTCGGTAGACCCCTCCGACCCCTCGCCCACAGACGTCGCCCCGCACTCGTCGCCCGACACGGAGGCCGTGGTCGACGGAGACTTCTTGTCTTCTGCCACAGCACTCCCTCCCGACGTCGACTGCTTAATGGTGTCGCGATGGGGGGGGGGGCGGGGGGGGGGGTGATGACCCTTTCCTTTCAGCACTGCCCTCCTCTTTTTACGGACAGATTGCTTGGAAATAGTATGGGATGTCGACTGCTTCATGGTGTGTCGATGGGGGGCAGGGTTGTGTGTTTACGATTGTAATAACGTAGTAAGGTTTGCCAGGTATCTGGCCGGATTGGAGAGGGGAGGAGAGGGGTCCAATCCGAAGGAACCCCCCCTAACGCCAAACGGCAGGCAGGCAGGCAGGCAGGCAGCCCCAGCGGAGACCAGACCACAAAGGTGACACCACAACCGCCAAAAAAAAAAAAAAAAAACAATTATACGAAGGAAACCCCGTAGAAACGAAAATAAAAATAAAAATAAGCAGAGGACAAAAACGAACGAGAACAAAAAAAACAGGAGAAAAAAAACACGGAGGAGGGGGGGGGGGGGGGAACCTACTCGTAGACGGGAAAAGAGAGCGGGAGGGGCGTGACAGTCAGACAGTACGAATAGTAGTTCAGCTCCACCGCGGCGCTCCGAAAGCGGACGCGTCAGCCTACTTGGCGTATCTTCACACTGCCAGCTCCCGTTCAAGATTATCAAACGTACTGCTGTAGATTTCTCTCGAAATAACCTCTTTATAAATAAAACAACCATTTTTTCGGAGAGTGAACCGAACCAGAAGCTGAAAATAAAAGGGCTCGGACCAAAAAAAAAAACGCAATCTCAAGGAAAAAAGACACAGCTGTCTGTGGACGGCAGTCAGACAGTACGAATACGATGTAGTTTAGCTCCACCGCGCAGTTAAGCCGTCGGCCTACTTTTTTCATCGTCACTCTGCCCACAATAATTACTCTACACCTAAGAGTAGTAAAACGGCACAGTAGTCAAAATGAGAAACGCCCAAACGACAAAAAACATAGTCAAAATGAGAAACGCCCAAAACAAAAAAGAAGTTATACCTTGAAAACGCCCAAAACAAAAATAAAACTACAGCAGTAGGCTACGTACCGGTATAAGGAATGCCTCGATGGTTACTATATATTGTAGGGGGAGAAAGCAGGGCAAAAGCTAAGCCAATGGGTGGCAGTCAGACAGTACGAATACGAAGTAGTTTAGCTCCACTGCGCAGTTAAGCCGTCGGCCTACTTGTTCATCGTCACTCTGCGCACAATAATTACAAGAGTAGCCTAGAACCCTAATAAAATAAAATAAAACGCCCAAGTGAAATAAACCAAAAACAAAAACAGGGCTGTCGTTTATGCCCGGATTCTTACAGGGTAGGGTTGGTGGCAGTCAGACAGTACGAATACGAAGTAGTTTAGCTCCATGCGCAGTTAAGCCGTCGGCCTACTTGTTCATCGTCACTCTGCGCACAATAATTACACGAGCAAAACCCCAATTAAAAAAACTACACGCCCAAGTGAAATAAACCAAAAACAAAAACAGGGCTGTCGTTTATGTCCGGATTCCTACAGTGTTAGACTAGGGTTGGTGGCAGTCAGACAGTACGAATACGATGTAGTTTAGCTCCACTGCGCAGTTAAGCCGTCGGCCTACTTGTTCATCGTCACTCTGCGCACAATAATTACACGAGTAAAAAAACTCAATTAAAAAAACTAAACGCCCAAGTGAAACAGAGCAAAAACAAAAACAGGGCTGTCGTTTATGCCCGGATTCCTACAGGGTTAGACTAGGGTTGGTGGCAGTCAGACAGTACGAATACGATGTAGTTTAGATCCACTGCGCAGTTAAGCCGTCGGCCTACTTGTTCATCGTCACTCTGCGCACAATCACTACACGAGTAAAACCCCTATTAAAAAAACCAGCTGAAAAAAAACAAATGCCCAAGTGAAACAAAGCAAACACAAAAACAGGGCTGTCGTTCATGCCCGGATTCCTACAGGGTTAGGGTTGGTGGCAGTCAGACAGTGCGAATACGATGTAGTTTAGCTCCACTGTGCAGTCAAGCCGTCGGCCTACTTGTTCATCGTCACTCTGCGCACAATAATTACACGAGTAAAAAAAACCAATTAAAAAAAAAAACGCCCAAGTGAAACAAAGCAAAAACAGGGCTGTCGTTTATGCCCGGATTCCATACCACACACACAGTACGAAGTACCAATACAAGTACCATGACGCACTATGATAGGCGAGACACAGAGACAAGCGAAGCATATAACCACAAAGGGCGGCAGTCAGACAGTACGAATAAAATATGCACGGCGAAGTTAAGGCGTTGGCCTACTTGTCCATCGTCGCCCAGCCCACAAGAATTACACCAGTAAAATCATACACTGCCCACAAGAATTGCACGAGTAGCAAAAAGAAACGCCAAACTGACACAAAAACAAAAAAACAGGGCTGTCGTTTGAATAGGTATGGCAAATACAGCACCGGTACGTACATAGCATGCGAGACACAAGAGACAAGCAAAGCATATCACACAAAGGGCGGCAGTCAGACAGTACGAATACGATGTAGTTTAGCTCCACGGCGCAGTAAAGGCGTCGGCCTACTTGTTCATCTTCACTCTGCCCACAATATCTACACCAATGACATACCAGGTAACCGACAAAAAAAAGCAACGCCTAAACTAAAACACAAAAAAACAGGGCTGTGGGCTGTCGATTGTGCCCGGATTCCTACTGACCCTTTCGGGACCCATGTACAGCAGTGTGTGCACACTGAAAACACAAAAACAGGGCTGTGGGCTGCCGTTTATGCCCCGATCCCTACTACTAATATTAATAACCCTTTAGGACCACATCTATATGCGACCGAATAAATCGACGTGTGCGACCTTCCCAATTCCAAAGGGTCTAGGTCTAGGAAAAGCGTACAGCAGTACACGTGCCATCGTGCTGCCCGTGTGTCGCACATCTCTCTGCGTTGCATTGCGCGGACACCACCGTATATATATGTAGCCCAGCAGCACGGGCTGGGTTGTGTGGCTTATGTTGTATTTGCCCCTTGTTTTCGACATTTTTTTTATCTCAAAGCAACAAAGGGAATACCTGGTACCAGGTACATTGTAATAAAGCAACAAAGGGAACATCTGGTACCAGGTACATCGTAAATTAATATAAACAACAACGAACACTCTTAAACAGCAGTGTGTGTGTGTGTGTGTGTGTAGTAGACAAGACAAGAGAGATATCAGAAGTCTGACATAAACGCAAGGGCATAAAACGGGCGGCGGTCAGACAGTACGAATACGATGTAGTTTAGCCCCACAGCGCAATTAAGGCATAGACCTCGTACCTGCTTGTGTTCACTCTTGCCCATAAATCACTACACCAATACCGGCACAAAACAAGACACAAAAAAACACGCCAACATGGAAACAAAAAACGAGTACGTAGCAGGTAAGTTGTAAACATACCGTATAACACGGAAGATACCACACCCGGTAAGACGATTTTCAACGCTGATTCTCTCGACAATGGGGAGGGTGCACACGCTGAGCGATGCTTCTATCGAAAGGTCTCGAGGAGATCTTCTCAAAGACACCCTTTTTGTTGTGCGTGCCTCCCTGGTTGTAGAGAAAATCGGCCCTGAAATTCGTCCCAGGGGGTGTGTTATCTTGCGTGTTATACGAATACGGTATATCGGTTACCTGGTCTTGTATATAGATACAAGGGTATACATAAATGCCCGGACTCTTCCAAAACAAACAGCGAACGCGACAAGCAGAAAGTAACCACAACCCACAACGACAACGAGCGGCAGTCAGACAGTACGAATACGATGGAGTTAGGCTCCACGGCGCAGTTAAGGCGTCGCCCTACTTGTTCATCTTCACTCTGCCCGAAATCGCTACACTAACAACAACAAAAAGGACAAATACAGACGCCGAGGCGGAAAGAAAAAAAAACAAATAGGGCTGTCGTCGAGTTTATGAATCTGTTGGAAGTACTAGTGTGTCCGGGTTCCTCCGAATAACCAGCACATGGGACGGGCAAAAACCACAAAAAGTAACCAAATTGAAAGGCAGTCAGACAGTACGAATACGATGTAGTTTAACCCCACAGCGCAGTGAAGGCGTCGGCCTACTGGTTCGTCTTCACTCTGCCCCAAATATAAATGCACCAGAAAAAAAAGAAAAAAGAAAAAAAAATGTGTGCGGTTTCCGGCGAATAACCAGCGGAGGAGAGACGAGGCAAAAAAAACAATTACAATTTAGCGGCAGTCAGACAGTACGAATACGATGTAGTTTAGCCCCACGGCGCAGTTAAGGCGTCGGCCTACCTGTTTGTCTTCACTCCGCCCATAATCGCTACCAGGTACACAAGTAAAATTACCGGGAAAAACAAAACGCCTACCCGCCCCTCCAGCAACAAGCGAAAAGGAAGCAGCAAAAAAGGTCGGTCGACTAACGTATACCGAGTACACCGTAAACCGAAGAATTGACTTTTGTGTAGCGCCTTCCAGCACGTGCTCCCGTCTCTTGTCCTCATATGGGGCGCAAAGAGCCAGCCAGATCCCGTCAACGCTTGTAGAGCTAGCTGAACCCACGTTCTTGGGGGAAAAACTACTCGAAATATAAACTACTCGAAAACAGAGTTGGGTCATTTTTGCAGTAGAAATACGGTTAACGCCAACGAAGCCCGACCGACGCCGGGTCTTTCTTCGCACACCCGCTCGGCTCGCACGCATGAGCTCCAAACCTCGAGGCTTCCCTACAGGGCATGGCTACCACGGGAATCCACCAGCTTCAACCGCCGCCGCCGACACCGCCGCCGCCGCCGCCTCCATCGATTGGGCGATAGCTGCTGTCTGGAAGAACTTACCTTGCCCCCGCCGCTCGAGGTAACACAAATAAACAAAACTGCTACGTACAATTTAAACCAATCACTATAACTTTCGCTAAGCGGGGGGGGGGGGGGGGGGGGGGGGGGGGGGGGGGGGGGGGGGGGGGGGGGGGGGGGGGGGGGGGGGGGGGGGG
>JBBMKB010050338.1:0-15969 GCA_037833945.1 Alaria marginata | reverse complement strand
GTGGGTGCCTTACCATATACACACTACGTGATATCATCCCCCTTGCGCGGAGTTAGGGTTCTCCACTCCGCACAAAAATGACCCAACTCGACCACCATCTTGGATACCGCCAAACCACAAAAACGAGAAACAAAAGACGGTACCCTGGTTGTGTAGCTCAAGTAGTGAGAGGCGTGTTTTATAGCGTCGTTGCCAAATCGACGCCAACCCCAGCATGGGGGGGGTAAACAGCAGTCACCAACAGCCCCTCCAACATTGCAGCCCTAGGAAGGGGGGCGAGGCAAGTGTTGATCCACGCCTTCGTGTGGCATCAAACCAGAACGAGCTGCCGCATCCCGGTGAAAGTCCTAGTATACGCAGGGGCTGGAGGAGGAAACTACGCCTCAGAGGCGTTCCTACGGTCGGTGGAACACAGCGGAATGGGAGGGGAACCGATGTTAAGCCCTGGAGGACGAGGATGGCTACGAGCTGCCAACCCTGCGAACAGTGCCACACTTCCGATGGAAACATCGGGGTCGTCCGAGCTTGCGCTGGTACACAGCCCGGAGGATTGGGTGCGAAACGTATAGGTGCGAGTAGTCGAGGGCCTCCCGTACGAACTTATCATAGAAGCGGCATTCTTAACAAAAACAACACAATCATCATCAGCTTCGCAATAAGTGGAGGCTTTAAACCGGCTCCAAATTGACTATAGATACCATGCCTCTCAATAGATGCCTCTTCACCGAAACGGGGCAGGAGGGCGTCGGGTTGGTAGGTATCGACCCGACCAGGCAACCCAGACGTTGAAATCGCGGCGAACACGAATAGATCAACGTGGGAACGATTTGGCGCCGTCAAGCCACCCGGGGGGGAGAAAGAGCCGGAAGAGACCGCTGAACCAGCGACGGAACCCAACGCAGGCTCAGTGGCGTATGAGGACGACGGCACCCTGCAGTGGGAGCTGCGACCGGCCCGACAGACGGTGGTGCCGGGCTTCGTCAGTGTGCAGATAGACGTTTATGCAAAGGGGGTCCAACCGCAGGACCGGCAGCTGGTGGTGGTAGAGCCGACAACACCATACGACTTAGAAAGCGGGGTGGAACTAGGAGTGGCACGTGAAACACAGTGATGGTTCCCGGGAACACTGCTCCAGTGTAAGATAGTCAACCGATCTAAAGCGTCGCTATCCCTAAAGAGAGGCGGGGTGGCAGCCCGGGTCTACGCCGTCAACACGAGCGACAGAGAGCGCCTGAAGGTGCTGTGGAACCCCACCTTGTCAACGGAGTCGGGCAAGACAGAACCACTCAGTGGGGCAGGAATAGCAGGGCAGGTAAGCCACACCGTGCCAGAGGAAGAGAGGGAGTCAGGCACGGGCGATATGGACTTATCACAAGCCAACACAGCCCAAACGAGCGCCGCCGTATAAGACACCCTCACGCGGGTGCTAGAGAAGTTCCGCCACGTATTTGCGGCGAAACCAGCAACCGTCCCGGCGTGCAATCGTGCTGACCTGCAGCTGTGTTTGGTGAACACCGACTGCACACCGCACGCGGCAAATCAGAGGAGGTATTCGCCGGACCAGACCTCTATGATACAGAGAAAGGTAGCGAAGCTAACAGCGTCAGGGGCCATTCGGCGATCGCACTTGGCGTGGGCAGCCAACTGCGTCGTAGTGATGAAAAGCGATGTAACGGCGAGGTTCTGTCAGGACTACAGGGAGGTAAACACACTTTTAGAGTCGGAGAGTGGGGGGCTGGGTGACATAGCCAGCGCCTTCGACGGCATGAGAGGCGCCACATGCTGCACGTCCAACAACCTAGCCGCAGTGTTCACGCAACTGGAGATCTCTGAGAAGGATAAGCACAAAACCGCATTCCGCGACGCCCACCGGGAGTTGTGGGAGTTCAATCGGTGTATATTCGGGCTGGAGTCGATTCCGCCAGGCTTCACGGCATATTTCGGTTAAGCGCTCGGCTCTTTGAGAGGTAAAGGGGTCCCAAACTGGGTCGACGACATCATTATCCACACCAAAAGCGTCGACGGACACGTGGAGCTGCTGAAGTAAGTCCTCACACGGCTAAACCGATTCGTTTTGTCGGTAAACCTGATGAAGTCTATCTGGTGCGCGCCGCCACTGGAGTTTGTTGGCATGTGGTCGGCAGTCTTGGCGTTCATCCGTCATAAACAAAGATAGACGCGGTAGCTAAGCTCTCGCGCGCAAACTCGGTTGAGGATGTGAGATCTCGCATGGGAATAGGAAGTTACCCCCGGAAGTTCGTGCAAGGGTACAGCTCGGTGATAGCGCCGATCACGAGCCTCTTTCGGTACAAGACATTCGCGTCCAAGCGGGCGAGAAAGCTCCTGGTTCCGTCGGGCTAGGAGCAAGACAAGGCTGTAGCCGCGCTCATGAGGGCCCTCACGTCTCCGCCGATCTGAGCTCTCTGGACTAGAAATCTCGTTCCCAGCTACACACCGACGCCAGCGAGCTTGACGCCGGCGCTGCGCTCACGGAAACTAGTAGGGGGACTGAACGGATAATCGGATACTCGAGCCACCGCTGATCGAGAAGAGACGCTAAGTGATCCGCGACAGAATGAGAGGTCATGGCGGTAATTTGGGCGATCAAGCAGCACCGGCCTTGCTAGCATGTGGGAGAAAAGGTTCGTCCTCATCACAGATTGCCCTGCAATTACGTGGTTATCACGAGCTAGACTCTGTCGACGAAGCTCAACCGCTGGACGCTTAGATTAACGGAGTATGACAAAGACCTGCAGCGGAGACCAGACTTGCGCCACTGGTTGCCAGACGCGCTCTCCAGGCAGCCGATCGGAGACGTTCCTGATTCGACGGAGTACTACTCAGCGAACTGCTAGCGGAAGAGATACACACGACGAGGGAGAAAAGGTTGCAGGTGAGAGCCAGTGTAATATTCACCCCGGCTAGAGACGGCGTCGTCGACGACGCCGTAGCAGGCACCATGAACGCCGAGTTGATTTCCCCACCACGCGAGCGGCGGTAGGGCCGGACGACAGGCCAGACGAGTTCGTGGCGGAGACGAACGACACTCTAACAGGACACTGAAACCCGCTAGAAGGCCTGAATGCGCTGTTTGACGCACCAACATGTGACGCCAGCTGTCACTAGGTCGATGGGGTTGGCTTTGGGCGTCAGGACATCGAGACATACCCCCCCGTCGGCCGCTACCCCGGTTGAAGGGCTCGAACTGCAGGAGCCACTCCAACTACCGACACCCCAGCCGGCCCCGTCGGCCACACTGTCGCCCTCTAAGGTTACCCCTCCGCTGAGGATACCGACAATCAGCGCAGAACACTCAGAGCCACTTTCCCCCATGATCAGCCATATGGCGGACGTGCTCCGCGATCCGCCACGCCTAATACATATGCAGAAGGACGATGCCCGACTAGGCCACATCAGAGGCAGGTTGAGGGGAGGCAGTAACCGACAGACACTAGAGGGAACGGCTGACTACACACTCGGCGACAACGACTTACTCCGGAACGCTCCTTCGGAGAAAGAGCAAGAGCTAGCCATCCCGAGGGTGCCCATACCAGGGGTGCTGGCGCTGGTCCACGGCACGGACGGGCACCCGGGCGTCGCACGAACTCCGTTGTGCGTCAGGAACAAGTACTGGTGGTTGACGATAGCCCAAGATGTCAGGGACTACGTCCTCACTTGCGGGTGCAGAAGGTGAAAACGAGACTGGAGTCAAAGACTGGCGACGATGCCGGCTCGATTGCTATAACCCGTGGGAAGTACTTGAGATGGATCTCCAGGACATGAAGCACGTCTCTAGCGCCAGAAACAGGTACTTGCCGATAGTGGTGGACAGGGCCAGTCGGTTTCTGTTCGCTTACCCAATAAAGTCCAAAGACAAAGTCGGTGTAGCCCAAAGGCTTATGGAGCTGGTCACATTCGGGGTGCCGATGTTAATTAAGAGTGATGCCGGGGGGGGGATTTACTACCAAGGTAGACAGAAATTTGTGCCGAGGGCTAAGAGTGTCACTCGATCACGGACCCTCCGACCACCCGCGCAGCCAAGGCGCCGTCGAGAGGATGGGAGGGTGGCTTCACGAGGTAATGGCAGAACTCCGCGAGGAGTGGTCCGGACGGTGGGACGAGTACGTAGGTGCGGCTCGCTGGATCGAACGAACAACACCGGACCCCCGCCTTATCTCAGGCGGAATGCCGTTCTAAATCCTGTTCGGCCGCGACGCGCTTGTCAACTTAGACTCGCTTACCCCTGCGATAGACGTAGACACTTTCCGACACGACTCGACAAGCTTGTGGCAGAGAATCCGCAAAAGCTATTGGAACTGCGGGCATACTCAAGAGAAGGCAAGAGGAGAAAAGCCGCCGATGGACGCGACACAACGCAGCGATCAAACGGAAGTCTAAAGGCGAGCATGTGCGCATAGGCGACAAGGTCCTGGTGAGGGAGGCGTACATCAATTAGAATTAGAGGGCGCCCACGCGAAGCTAGCACCCGATCATTGGACTGGGCCCTGGTAGTGGACGGCCATTGAACAGCCAAGTTTAAGCTACCAGACGACGCTGAAAGCCCGTCGGATCAGAGGGAGGGTGGTTCCCGCAGCCAACATCAAGGCGTTTCACGAAAGACCAGAGCGTTTGCGCCATAGCTTCGACAACAGCGGTGACGCTGTATAGCCTAACCGACCGGCAGGTGTTGACCGGCCCAACGGGTACTGAGATTGGCAGTATAGAGGCCGATACCAAAGCGGCACATGGTCGGAGTGGTTTTCAGAAAAGGAGATCCCGGACAGCTTCACCCCTCTTAAAACTCGACGCTTTCCATGCCCTTGTGGAGTTATACAAGGACCCGGCCTGCCGCTCCAGGCCTTAATCGACGCCCTTGAAGAGGGAGCGACACTCGTAGTTGCGCACGACGCCGCTGCGGGACTTCCCTGTAGGCCCCCAGGTAAGGACGCCGTTCGAGGGAGCCGATTGAGTGAGCAGGCACATGTATGACGTCCAAGCAACATACTGGCGGGTGCGATACCCAGACGGAGACTGGAACGAGCTTAGTAACCGGGAAGTGACCGGCAGGGTCCTGAATAGCCGAGACGCGCCAGTAAAATGGGGGAGGCCCCTCCCAACAACGAATGGAGGACAACGACGAGAAGCCGGCGGCGAAACTCTATCACAGGCGCTGCGCCAACGGTAGCCAAGCGTCGTGTTTGGGGGACAACGCCGGGCAAGCAGCGGTGGAATAAAGACGAAGGTGGCCACGCTATTACCGGGCTGCGATCGGGATGCCTGCTTTGTGCCGACGATCATTATGCGTCGGGAAGGGGGGTGTTGCAGCGCTACGGGCACCGGGGAAGCACCGCAGAGCGCTGGTGTATTCGGTGATACGTGATGGCTGACCGGACTAGCATCGCGGGAGGGCACGTAGTTTAAAACGGGGACAAATAGCTGTCGGACGTCTCCGCGTTGAACCATGTGGGTAGAGGGAGGGTATGACCCCGGCGTGGGACGCCTCCCGGGGAAATTGGAAACCCGGATCCACCCTGGACTCGGCGGGAAACCCTGGCCTCCAATTGACCTTGCCTGCCCGATCATACTTGCCACTGAAGCAAAGAGATCAAACTTATCACACCACGGTCCACCGCCCGGTGTACACACCCGCCGTGCTGCCACACGTGCTCGTTGCCCCCACCTGCTGTAGCCCACCTGTCCGTTAACACCACGCCTTTGTCTTGGAGACATCAATACTGACGGCCGTGGTCATCTGACATATTTGGACGACAGCCATGGGCTCCTTCGAGTAAGCAACGCAGCGGGAAAAGTCAGTGGACTAGAAAGAGATGCCGAAAGGGATCACGCTGCTGTAACACTACCAGCTGGTCAAGGAAAGTGCTTGTTTTGCGAAGATGTCCCGGAAGCATGTAATCCATGTACCGACCGTACTCTACTGCCTATGCTGAACAGTATATTTCTGGATCGACGGATACGATAACATTCGCTGCGCTCATGAATACTGATTTAACACAAAAGAGCTCTATATCGCTGAGTACTGGTTTTAGGTTAGCCAGTCTGTCGGTGGAGTTTGATATAGTCGGGGAGCGGGGGTTGTTTGTAACTAGTGGTCATCCGGTTCATTTCGGCAAATTGGCGGGAGGGACGGAACGGCTACTTCTTGCTGATGCTTGAACGCAAACACTCGTGAAAGCGTGCCAAGTAAGGCATGTGGTGTGCCTGGTTTGTGTTGTGCGGTGAAGTCAGAAGACTGTAATGCGATTGCCCAGCGTGTTAACATGTTCGCTGCATCTTGCATGGAGTATAGGTATCGCAGGGCCGCATGATCTGCCACACACACAAAGTGCCGTCCCCGTAAATACGGTCGCCAGTGCTGGATTGCCAGATATCAGCATCACATTCTTTGAGCGTAGCGGAGTAGTGGCGCTGGCTGTCGTTCAAGCGTTGGATGAAGTATTCCAATATAGCGAGGTCATCGCCTTTCTGCTGGGTGAGGAATGCTCCTGCGCCTGCTTCAGAGGCGTCGAAGTGTATAGTAAAGTCATTACAAATATCGGGAAACAAAAGTGCGGGTGCCTGAGTGAGCAACTATTTCACTGTTGCGTACGCCTGGTCGTGCTCTGGGCCCCAACGTTTTGCGACTTTCTTGGCGGCCTCTCTCTTCGTGAGGGCTACCAGGGGCGGCTGAGTTAAGTAAAAACTTGCGCACAAAGTTAACCATTCCTAGCACTGACCGCTACTCTTTGGTAGTTTTAGGTGTCGGCAAGTCAACGGTGTTGTTTATGCGATCTTCACCGATGATAATTATGTCGGCCGTCTGTATGCGTGCCAAGTATGTGAATTGTCGAGGTCTAAACTGTTCTTTGGATGGTTTCAGGGTGAGACCTGTTGCTTGCAATGCTTTCAACATGTTTTCTAGCAGATGTAGGTGGCCCTCCCAGGTTGATAAACAACATATACAGTCGTCCGTTAACACAAGGAGACCACTTTTCGAACAAAGGTGTGCAAAACCTCAATACATGATTCGCAAGAACAGAAACGGCGCGTTAGCTATACAGAAGTGCAAACGTTTGACGACTCACTTCCCGCTCTGTAAGACAAAACCAGTTTAATCATGTTCGCTGGCTGCCATTGGTATTTGGAGATACGCAAGTTGTACGTCACACACAGTTATATGGCGTGCTCCTCCGACCGTGTCAAGGCGACGTTCTACGTTTGTCATCAGCCATAACGTTTTGATCAGATTTTTATTTATGGACGACTTGTTATCTACGCAGAACCGAGGAGTGCCGTTTGATTTTGCAACAAGATCTCCTGCGGAACCCCAGGGACTAAGGCGCGGTTCTATTATTCCATCTTGTTTCATCTGGTCCACATACTGATCAATAGTCTCCTGAACGCGTGGGTTTGCACGGTACGGGGTTCAGGTAACAGATCGTGTTCCTGGTTCAAGAGGAAACGTTGCTTCGGCTAGAGGGCGTTTGCCTACCTCTTGGGGTGGCCGACAAAACACGCTCCTGTATTTTGTGCATAGCTCCAGTACTTGGGCGCATTCGCCAGTTGTACACGTGGTTTTATCAAACATTTTCGTAAGTGCTGTACGAAGTTCGTTGCGTGTGGATTCCATAGTCATGCTGTCAATTAGAATTGCACCAGCCGTTCTGTCCAGAGCTACTGATACGGGCGCAAGGTTTCCTAATATAGTTTTCCGTTTCAAGTATACGTATTGATGGGACGGATTCGCGATTTGGATTGCTGCTGTTTTATTAGCGGCGGACCAATGGCACACTGTACAAGCAACTATCATATTTTGAAAGGCTTCGGGCACGGCGGACGATTCGTTGGGCTAGAATGTTACAATGAGTGGTTCAATTAATGCAGGAGTGGTTTCTGTGAGTGCTGTTACTGACTCTACCTGTACTGCCATCTCGCTCTGGGGGGGGGTGCAGCACTTGTTTATCAAATACACCGGAATAGATTGAACAGCAGGGTTAACTGAGACTACGGAGCGCTGAGCTGTCACAGTGTTCCCGGGGTGTGCAGTAACGTCTACACTACCATAAGATGCTCTGATCTAAAGTTTAGATCTTTTGAATGACAACTACTCTGTACTCCAGTCGAGAACTCCTCCGAACGCGCCCCTGATGGTGTTATCGAGCAGCATAATGTCTGGCTCTGAAGAGGGAAACACGTGCGCTTCTACTAGGTCTACGGTGGCTTGCTACCGCTACGCTAGCTGACCGCGCTTATGTTTCTACCGCAGGCTTAGTGATCCTAGTTTTCCCACTCCCCGAACCGGTTTGAGGCGACTGGCGCGGGCTCCTCAACCCTTAGCCTTGGTGACTACCCATCCCGTTTCCTCGTGTGACTTGGGAAGCCTGCACTCGAGGCGCGAGTGAGTCTCGCGGTGACGAAACATTACGTAGTCACACGCCTTGCCGAACGCCACCTTCATTTTGCGAGTCTGGCCGTTTTTGGCGCTCGCAGACCTACCCCGCTTGTTGGAGGGGCCGTGAGAGGTGCAGTGGAAAGCCACGCTTTTTCCTCGACCCCGCACCCCATGGGTATTGACACAATCGCCTTTTCGATGTTTGACATCGAGGTGATCAACTAACGGTCGGGACCAGGGGAAGTGCCAGTGACGGCCGAGGCATACGAGGTCGGGGGGGGAATGGGTGTTGCGCGTAAGGCGTTGTTCTCGTGCTTTTTGGATCGTGTACCTGATATTTGGTACGAGAAGAATGGATCTTCACGGATGAGCTCAAGTTGTATTTGGGGGGTTAAGCCTGCCTTGAAAGTAGCAATGAGTGGTGCTTTACACGCGTGTTTATACGGAGAGACGTTGCTGGTGGCAGTGTGTTCGGACTCCGCGAGTAGGCGCGCATATGTTTGGGTTACTCGCAGTCCGTAGGAGTCGACGGATTCACCATTCCCTTGTTCCAGGTAACAAATAGTCGTGCGAGCAGGACTATGCGGTTGACCGGGCTGAATAAGTTCGTGAAAGCATTCACCCATTCCGACCATCGAGAGGAGCTCGAATTCCGATCGCCCCGTCATCAGCGCTAAGCTGTGCAAGTTATGTGCTTGTCCTCCACTCTGAAGTCTAACAATGTAGTTGCCTCATGCTGCTATTAATAGCTGCTTTACCGCTAACTAACAATGCTAGATATCTTACGGCGTAGTGATCGATAATCGAATCAGGTGTACCGTCAGGGGCGTGAAAGCGGATGCCAGGCCGGAAGGGCGTCACGAGTTTTAGGATATCTTCTGTCGGCGAACCTACCAGCTTGAGCGATGACGGAAGGTTGGATTTCTTTGGTCGAGGTTAGGGTTAGTTTGTGTGCCTAGGGTTAGGGTTAGGGTTAGGATTAGGGTCAATCTCCGTAGTTATATGTGCGGGTAGTTTGTGTGCTGGCTCGAGGTCCTGACTGTGCGAGTTGCTTCTACAGCAGAGGGGTTACGTGCTGGATTTAGTGAGCTAGGGGGGGGTGCTCCCGAGGTCTTGGCTACATGTCAGGCTGCGTGGGAGTGTTCAGTCGGGGAGGTACTGCTGCTTTCATAGATACTCGACTGTTCAAAGGGGTCGCCCTAGTTGGTGCACTCTGTACACCCTATACAACTTCGTCGAGATTATGCTGAGGCATCGGCTCTCCTATCACCTCCTCGAGCTGGCGTTCTGTGGGGTCTACGACGAGGTTGGTGCCGCCGGGGAACTCTAGCTCTAGCACCCATGCTGGTGAGGTAGTGCCGTCCAGCATGCAGCGCTTGAGACAAGCTGCCATCTCGATGCGTACGGGGTCGTACGCGGGTGGGTTGCTCGGCGCACCGAGGCGATCTTTGGCAAGACCAGAGGCCTCTGCCGAGGATTCTTCAAGTTGCTCCGAGGAGAGGGTATGGCCTTTTTTGTCTTCCGCTGCCCCCCCCCGCTGCTATTTCCCTCACGAGCATCAGCAGCGCTCGCGTTCTCGTCCTCGATCCGCATCTTGTGTGGCTCTTCTACGTCGGACTCGACTAGCACGCTCTGGTTGGGCTGCGCCAGCGCTTGGAAGGGTTTGCTAGCGAATGCAGGGGTAGGTTCCGACATCGCAGCAGCGTCTTGCAGTGCTTTCGTTCTGTTCGTTTTGAAGGAAAACCCCCCACGGCGATGTTACTAGGTCACCTCACTCTATCCTGCGATCGTGGTATCCCTCATTTGTTGGGTCCCCTGGCTACCTGACCACTCTGAAAAAAAGCCTTGTATCTGGTGTACTCTTGTGTCATGCAACACGTATCGTAGGCGGAATCTTATTTGGCACAGCGGTATACAGTAGATCCGCCTACAAGTACAGCAGACAAAATACGTACCACAATGATGACGCCTTCGATGAAGGAACATATCCTCTGCAGTGTAGGTTATATAGGGAACCTGGAGGCTCCCGACGGGTACAGCCCACTTCGTACCGCCACGAAACCAACCTTGCATCGAATTCTAGCCAGCTGTACGAGTAGGCTCATATGATGCCACGGCAAATGGCTTGTGATACCATACCTCCATCATTACAAACCAGCTGAACACTTCAATACCCTCTCACCTGAGCAGGAGATACCCCCATCACCAGCAGCTTGCCCAGCGCTTCCTTTGACGTCGCGCTGCTCCAAGCGTGCGGAGTCTATCCACCCTGTCTTCAGGGAAGGGTCTACACGAGTCCGAAGGATGCCTACATTCCTTGGGTCACGCTGCCGCTACATCAGCAGTACTGCATAGAGGGAGATGCAGAGAGGTGGTGCGGCGCAACCGTCACACGAAAGGAAAGTCATCCCACGGTAGGGGTTGCACTGTTTGCGGTCAAACGTTTCTGATCGGATGAGCTCCTAAAGTGAGGGACTATCGGTTGGTATGATCATTTTTCGAGTGCATCTATTTTAGGACTAGCGGATAGAAATGTTGATCGGGTTGCTCGAACAAAAATCTTGGAAGTCATGTTTCGGGTGAGATATTGAGCTCCTCATGTCAGGAGCTCAGAAACCCATTACTGCACCCCTACCATGGGATGACTCAGGACGGCATGATGTGATGATGATGAGTTCACCTGCCACCAAGCTGTGGACGATCTTAGGCTGGCCATGCACTCCGATGCAGACTCACTAAAAGCACATGAGCTCCTTTACATGCGGATGTTACAGTTCATAGCCGCAGCACACAGCAGTCACCATGTCATCGTCGCAAATTTCTGCAAGGAGCAAGTGCCCCCACCAAATGCGGTGAGATATTTCGATAGAAACCCCCCTTTGAAAAAGACTTATCAGCCTTTTGAACATCTTCTATTATTTTAAGGTTTGAACGAGCCAATGGGGCAATGACAAATGGTTGAGCGTGAGCATGTGAGCATATATTGTCATGAACCCATTGAGCGTGAGCGTGTGAGTTTATGTGTGGTGTGAGCCGTGACTTGGCTGTTTGCTTGCTCGTAACGAGATCCTGCGGCAGCTTAATCGACAACCTTGAAGCTGGCAACTTTAGAGTTGACCGCATCGCCGCGCAGCTCATGGACGAGGGCGGTATTCACCCCTTTCTCGAGGCGGTGACGCTCGGTAATCTCTCTGCAGTAAACATACTTCTGGCCTAGGGCGTGAACACCGACACCCCCTACAGCAGCGATCAGGTATCCGCGCTCGACGTGGTCGTTCTCATGGGGCACCTCGAAGTGGTGAAAGCCCTCCTAGAGCAGGGAGTAGACGGCGTTGCACATTGCTGTGTTCCACAACCCAGCAAACGCAGACGTCGTCAACTTCCTCCTGTCTGCCGGAGCGAACATCGGCGACCTCCACTTCGCGGTTATTATTTCCGGGTGCAGCGTGCAGCGACATCGTAGCCACCCTTCTGCAACGCGAAGCGGTCAAAGACGCGGTGAGCGCTAATGGTTTCCCGTCTCTCTATTTGGCCGCCCGGCACGGCAATCTCACCGCGACTCGTGCCTTGCTAGCGACCGGCGCGGACGCCCACCTCCGCGTTGAGGACGGCATGCTGGCGCCGCTGAATGTTACGGCCTGGCACGGCTAGGTCGAGGTGATCAAAGAGCTCGCTCGGTACGGCGTGAATATGGACGCCGCCCCCGAAGCTTCCGGCTGCACCACCCTGCACCAGCCCCGTGGAAAAACCAAGCGGGCGCCGTCGACGCTCTTGTCGAGACTGGAGCAAGCGTCACCGCGTAGGCGGTCGACAGTGGGGGCACCCCGCTCCCTATGGCCCCCGAGTACCTCGCCCTCGTGACCTTGAACGCGCTCCTTCAGCACGGTGCCCCCGTCAGAGCGTGACGGCGGGGCGACAGGGTCAGCCGAAGCAGCGCAGCGATCCCCCGCTTCACTACGGGACTCAGCAGGACGGCAAGAAGGGCGCGGCGGAGGTGGTGGAGCTCTTTCTTAGGTGGGACGCCGATGAATTCGAGCTGGACGATGACGTCAACACCGCCGCCAAGGTATTCGGCGCCGATGTCTCGCTAGGGCAGAGCCTCGCGGGGGACGCTAAACGCGTGCGCGAGCTTGTGGCGAATGCCTTCGTCGACAGAGGCTGGCGCCGCCGCGGACTGCTGCTGCTGCTGTGCCTCGCTTGCGAACCAACATGGTGAAGCATATGGGGTGGGAGTGGGTTCATAGGGAAGGGGACGCACCAAGGGGCGGAGCAGGGGGTGGAGCAGGGGTTGGAGCGGGGGGTGAAGCAGAAAGGAGCGGAGCCGGGGGCGGAGCAAGACGCGGGACAGCGTGCGGAGGACGGAGCGGAGAAGGGGGCGGGGCACCAGGCGGGGCAGAGGGTGGGGGCCGGGGCGGGGGCAGAGGTGTCCGCCAAGGACGGGGATGGTGGCGCGGTAGTTGGCAGTAGTGCCGTTCTGTCACTTGATTATTTACGCTTGTCGGCGGCGGCAACGGCGACGGAGGGTCGAGAAAAGTGCGATATAACACCGTCGAAGGCAGCGAGGTTCGGGAAAAGGAGGGACTGCCGTAACAACGGATGTGGGTGAGGGGATAGAAGTGATTTGGAAAACGGAGGTGGCTTGAACGGAGTCGTGGCGTCGCTGCTGAAGATCGAGGAGCAGGGACTGTTCCGGGTGATCGTGAGGTGCCTGTGAAGGCCCGGTGAGACCTTGGCTAGCACCTACCGATAGAAGCGCTGTGGTACTGTCTACTGTACAAAAACATTACTACTGCTGTAGCGTTCCCGCCCATGATGTACTTTATTTAGCTGATGTCTTGTGGAAACGTCCGGTTGTTGGAGACTTTTAGTCGGCCGTTGACTCAAACAGAGTGGGTGGGTTTTTCGTCGAGGCTCATATATGTATAGGCGGTCGATCTCCTCTGCTAGGCCTGACAGAAGGTTTCCTCACTCCGACCTAGCCGAGAATTCTGCCTAACGCCTTTTGCTCATTTTACTACTGTAAAGACTATCCCACACCAGTTCTAAGCAGCTTGCGCCCGAAACGTGCATGCAGTTCTAAACGGGCTGATTTCGTATTCACCGTTCCGAACCGAACCACAGTTGGGTTATCTTCTTTTGAATAATGACGTACGGGTCGGTTCGGTCTGGATCGCCCCACTAACATGTTCTACATTCGGCTCGATTCTATTCTGTTATGCTGATTTTTTGTTTACCCACATCCGGTCAGGTTTGGATCTCTATACCTTGTTCTAAAACTACGGTTCAGTTTAGAATCACCGACTTGATATTTTATAAAACATATTTCAAATACGTCAGCTATGACTTCGATCAAATTCATTTCTACGGATTATATCCTTTCCATATCCGTAGGATGCGGCTTTTTCAACGGTCGGTTCTTGGAGAACCGTAGCAAAAACCGTGGTTACCCCGCAATCGCCCGTGCATTTAAACCGTACACGAAAAGCATACATCGTATATATGTAATCATATCTAAGGTTCCGAGTTTGTTTTTTGGTTTTGTTATTCCGACACGTGTGGGCTAAATCATAGTCTGTCGGGTGACACTACACAACGAAGGATATCAAACAAATAAGCTATATATAATAAACAGTACGAAAACATAATGTATACCAGCTACTTTGAAGTATGTAAATATTAAGCATTCCCTCCGACAGCAGTGTCCAGCTCATATCTCTGTCCCTCATTAGCCAGTGAGAACCTTTTTCCAATACTATATTATACCTGGTATTGTTTGTCGAAACACTCGTGAGCCAACCAAACGCCAGTGTAAGCAGCTTTGTCCGTCGTGTCACTACATAGTCGACCTACCCACCACAACCACCCGACCCACCCATATTTGTGCTGCCGCACACCAACCCAACCCCATCACCACCCCCCCCCCGAACCCAACCCAACCCAATCCAACCCAAGCCAGGACATCTCAAAAAGCTCTGGAGATCAGCAGTCTACCGTTTCATCTGCGCACGAGCATAGGTAATAACTCGTGGCGACCCTTAATGACGACACCAGCCGACCAGGGAATTTCCACCAATCGAAAATTTCCTTTAAAAACACAATCGCCAAGAATATCTTCCCATCAATGTGGCGTACCGCGGTATGACAACAATGCCACTTTCTCGCCCCATAAAAAGAAACGTGGTACAGTATTCAGTCTTAAACCTCGAAGGGTAAAAGCTGATACCTGGTACAGTATATATACAGCACAGGCTATAGCAACCCCTCCCTATAAAGGCGCTCAGTTATTCATGCTAACAACTACTGTGCGGACCCTAGTCTTAATAGCTCAAACACAAACCCCTCAGCCTCTTCGTATGACTCTACTCATCGACAAACCGACCGACCGATCGCCCGACCGACCGACCGACCGACCGACCGACCGACCGACCGACCGACCGACCGACCGACCGACCGACCGACCGACCGACCGTAGGGCAAATACCCCCTCCCCTAAACGATCGACGCCCACAGCCGACACCCGTCGTCGAGGTTGCCGCGGACGGCGGACCAGTCTTCCAGTCTGGGCACATCGCCATCCATCACCGGTTCGACGCGGGCTGTACCCGATGCGGGTGGTGGTGCTTGTGCTGATGCTGGTAATGCTGAGGCTGAAATTATGCCGGTGATCATCTTTACGTTGTCGGCGGCATCGCTAGAAATCGAGGAGGCGCAAATTGCGAACCTCGTCCCGGCCCCGTGCTTTCCAGCAACCTGGAAAAGTCGGAGTTTATGTGACACGAATGACAAGGGGAACGCGCGCCCGATTAGTTGTGGAGAGCACTTTGAATGGTGAGGACTTGTTGTGATGCTTATGTGGTATTGTAGGGTGGTGGGAGATGGGGGGGTGCAACATGCGATAGGGAGGTAATATATATCTACAACCGATCGAGTTTTAAAGTTGACACGCAACACAGATGTGGAAGTGTGGCGAGACCAACTCGACCGCTCTACGAGGTACTACTGCACTCCTGCTCCGGAGACAAATTACCTGGAACTAGGGTCAGATTTTGTGTTTTTGTACAGTGCAGAGGTACAAAGGTTAAGTTTTGGTATTGCTCGTCCGCCTGAAAATGAGGGCAAGAAACAAAAAACGCAACCGTACAATATCAGCGGGTTAAAACAAAATACACATATCATGCCGTGGCGGCGGTGGTGCTTGTACAGCAGTGTTGGGCAATCAATTAACAAACGAGATTGAACTGAAAAATGACTATTGTTTTTGCGTCGTGGATTAATCACGACTATACTGGTTAATGAGTTTGTATGTGTATAATATGGCGTTTAACATAAGATACTATGGAATAACACACACATGTCGTTATGATTATATGGGATTTCAGTGTAGGCACGCTAAAACCCATACAATTGTTTTGATATCTTACGCCAAAACACATGCATACACTTCTTAAATTTGATGGGGCTTGGAATGAGCACTCCAAGACCCGTACGCTTTGGTTCCATAGCATTAGGCCCATTAGACTAAACTACAGGCAGATAAAATTATCCGATATTCTCGGTCTTCATGATTTGGTTGGTTTTGA
>JBBMKB010050227.1:0-15972 GCA_037833945.1 Alaria marginata | reverse complement strand
GACCGCGGCCCCCATCACAGCCCCCGCCTCCCCCCGAAACCCTGCCTCGGCCCAAGCCAAGACCCAAACCCCAGTCCCGGCTCCGAACCAAGCCCCAGCCCTGGCCCCGGCCCCGGCCCCGTCCCCGAACCCGACCCCGACCCAAATTCTTGTTCAACCCAAGCCCCAGCCCTAGACCAGGTCCAGTCTCAGCACCAGCCCCAGCCCTAGACCCAATCTCGGCCCCGGCTGCAGCCGCAACCGCAGCCCCAGCCCCAAATCGAGCCTCAGCCCAAGCCCCGACCCAAATACCAGCTGCACCCCTAGCCCCGACCCAAGCCCCAGTTCTAGCACTTGCTCAAGCTTCCGCCCAAGTCCAGACCCAAGCCCCAGTCTGATTCGAAAACCCTCTGCTACCCCCCCGACCACAACCTCGGATCCAGCCCCAACTTCGGTCCAAGCTCAAGCCCCAGATCTAACCTAAGCACCAGCCCCATCCTCAACACTCAGCTCCATCACCGACCCCAACTATAGCCCCTTACGTAAACCCCTACCTTGCCTCACCTTTATCCCGTACCTAAGCGCCAATCCCAGCCCCTATCGAAGCCTCAGCCCCAGTCTAAGCCCGATCCCCATTCTAAGCCCGGGCCTCATCCCCAGGCTTAGCCCCAACCCTGACTCAAGCTCCACCTCCATCCCCGACCTAAATCCCAGCTCCAGCCCACATCTCAGGCCCAGCTCCGACCCCAACCTCAACCCCGACCCAAAGCCCAGCCCGGTCCAGCCCGACCAATCCCCTGCCCCCGCCCCAGCCCCAGCTATAGCTCCAATTCTAGCCTCGGTCCAGATCCTAGCTGTTGTCGGCATTGACTAGACAAACGGCGCAGGGCGAGCCACCGCTCAAACACCCGAGCCAGAGGTGGTCACCCCCTGGTGATACGCGATGAGCTTCAGATGGTGAAACTCTCACTCGAGAAGCTGATGTTCTTGGTACGATGACACTAGCATCGCCGATTTGTTCAACACTAGTTCCATCGTCATCCTGACGCATCCTACGTGGGCTGAGGGTGTACCGTTGTCTGCCATGCTAGGAATCATAAGGCAAGGTAAACTTGTTTCCTTTCTCTCACCTTCCACTACAACAGTAGCCCTTCAGGAAGTATCTTACTGGCGTACGGTACCCGCTGGCAATATTCGACTATTTAAATAGCTGTACTCGTGCTCGTATATATACAAGCTGTTGTGCCTCTTCCAGCACGAACTACACCAGCCTTGCACTCCACTCCATCAGAAGCTTAGATCACCCTCAACCTCGAACACCATCATCTCCCTGGACTCGATATAAGGTGAACCAAGAATACCCTGCACTCGTTCGGTTGAATATCACACCACCAGTGTAGCTAAGATTTGCAGTCCCGACCTCCACCTGACGAAGCTCGACCACGTCACCAGATATAAACGTACCCCCCAATGCAGAGAAGGATATGCCCACCCGCAGATCTCGAAGAAGAGGACCAAAGAAGACCCAACACACACAAAGACCCAATAATCACGATGACTGACAACCCGACGATATACCCGCGCACCAAGACACCTACCACGTACGATCGTGCTTGAATTTCCCCAGTGTTCAATCACGTGGCTTTCGATTACTTCAGTAATATTGTCGGCCGTGACTGGACACACGGCTCAGGGTGAGCACCGCTCAAACATCCGAGCCAAAGGTGTTCAGCTCCTGGTGACCTGAGTAAAAGAAAGAAGAAAGTTGTATATTGCCAAGGCAGGAGAGGTGGCGTCCTCTCCTCCCGCCGAAGGATCCCCCCAGGAGAGTCCCCCAGTAGAGATAGAATGAATGAGCAATACTCTACAGCCGCCCAAGCAATCCGTTATACGCTGCGAAATCCATGTATCCGTTCACCTGAGGAAACCCCGGGAATGCACCCAGAATACCCCCTGGTATGCTCCGTGATGGTCCATATACCAATCTATATGGAAACCTTGGCCCAAACCCAGCTCCAGGCTACCCAAGGCCTTACCCGATGCAGGACCCAGCTCCAGCTCAGGTCCAACCCTAGCCCCAGTACCAGTCCCGACCTTGGTCCCGATCGCGGCCCCAGCCTCGCCCCAAGCCCCTGCCCGAGCCCAAGCCCAAGCCTCAACCCAAACCCCAGCCCCAGCCCCGTTTCCGACCGAAGCCCCAACCCCAGCCCCGACCCCAGCCCCGACCCAGGCCCTTGTTCAATCCAAGTCCCAACCCCAGACCAGGCCCAGCCCCAGCCTAAGCTTCAGACATGACCCTGGCCCCGGTCGCAGCCACAGCCGCAGTCGCAGCCCCAAATGAGGCGTCAGTCCAAGCCCCGACCAAACTACCAGCTGCACACCTAGCCCCGACCCAAGCCCCAACCACTGCCCCGACTCTAACTCCAGCCTCTACCCAAGCCCCATCTCTAGACCCTACTCAAGCCACGCTCAAGCCTCGACCCAGGCCTCAGCCTCATTCGAAAACCCTTTGCTACCCCCCCCCGACCACAACGTCGGCGCCAGCCCAACTCTTGATTCCTAGCTCAAGCCCCTGCTTCGACGTAAACACCAACCCAATCCCCAATACCCACCCCCATCTCCGACCTAAACCCTAGCCCCTCACATAAACCCCTACCCTGCCTCACCTCCAGCCCGTACCAAAGCCCCGACTTTAGCCCCTATCGAAGCCTTAGCCCCAGTCGAAGCCCCATCCCCATCTCAAGCGCGAGTTCCATCCCCAGGCCTCGCCCCAGCCCTGATTAAAGTGCCAGCACCATCCCCGTCCAAAGCCCCAGCTCCAGCCCACATCCCTGGCCCAGTTGCGACCCCAACCCCAGCCCCGACCCAAACGCCAGCCCCAGCCTAAACCCATTCCCCAGCCCTCGCCCCAGCCTCAACTATAGCTCTAGTGCCAGTTCCAACCCCGACCCCAAGCCTCAGCTGCAACCCACATCCCAGGCCCACGTCCGGCCCCAACCCCAGCCTAGATCCAAACGCCAGCCCAGCCTAAGACCAACCACCAGCCCTAACCCCACCCCCAGCCTCAGCCCCAGTCATTGCTTCAGTTCCAGCCCCGGTCCCGGTCCCTACCCAAGCACCGACCCAGCCTCCATCCGAACCCCGGCCCCAACCTCGACCCAAGCCTCATACCTAGCCACGACCCCGACCCAAATCCCAGCCCCAGGCGACCCAAGACCCTGCCCGGTCCAAGAACCAGCTCCAGCCCAGGTCCAACCCTAGCCCCAGCACTATTCCCGACCACGGCCCCGATCGCAGCTCGCACCTTGCCCCAAGCCTCAGCCCCAGCCCAAGCCTCTGCCCAAGCCCCGTTCCCAGCCCCGACCCCGACCAAAGCCCCAGCTCCGGCCCCATCACCGACACAAGCCCTTATTCAGTCCAAACCCATGCTCCAGCGTAGGTCCGGCCCTAGCCCAAGCCATAGACCCGGCCCCGGCCCCGCTCGTAGTCGCAGCCCCAGCTCCAAACCATCCCCCACTCCAAGCCCCTACCCAACCCTCAGCGGCAACCCCACCCCTGACCCAAGACGTAAGTACTCTACCTTGACCCTAGCTCCAGTCTGTACTCAAGCCCCAACCCATTCGAAAGCCTAGCTTGAGCCCCAGCCACAGCCTCAGCGCCAGCCCCATCCTCAGCCCTAGTTCAAGTCCCAGCTCCCACCCATGTCCAAGCCACGTCCCCAATACCCCGCTCCGACTCGAACCCTAACTCCTTACCTAAACCCCTCACCTCAGCTCCAGCCCCTGCCTAAGCCCCAGCCCCAGCTCCTATCTAAGCCCCAGCCCCAGGCCCAGCCCAGGCCCCATCCCCACCCGAAGTTCGAGTCCCATCCCCAGCTCCGATCTAAGCCCCAGCCCCAGCCCCAGCTCAGGCCCCATCCCCACCCGAAGTTCGAGTCCCATCCCCAGCCCTAGCCCCAGCCCTCAACAAACCACCAGCTCCCTCCCCGACCCAAGCCCCAGCTCCCGTCTAAACTCCAGACCCAGCTCCGACCCCAGCCTCATCCCCGACCCAAGCCCGAGGCACGGCCTAGTTTCCAACCCCGGCTCTCGCACCACTCTCAACCATACCTCCAGTGCCAGCCCTGACCCCGGTTTCTGCCCCAGTACCGACCCAAACCCCCATCCCACCCCCGATCCCAAACTAAGCCATATCCCTAGCTCCAGCTGCGGCCCGAGCCCCTATCCCAGCCCCGATTCAAGCCCCTGCCCAGTCCAGGACCGAACTCAAGCACAGGTCCAAACCTAGCCCCAGCTCCAGCCCTGACCCTGGCCCCGGCTGCAGCCCCAGCCTTGATCTCAGCCCCAGCCCAAACCCAAGCCCCGACCCAGGCCCCATCCTCGCTCAAGCCCCATTTCTAGAGCGTAGGGCCCGGGCCCTGACTAAGCCCCAGCCCCGACCCAAACCCCTGCTCAGTCAAAGCCCCAGCCCCACTCTAAGTCCAGCCCTAGCCCCAGCCCTAGCCCCGACCCCGGCCCCGGCTGTAGCTCCAGCCCCACATAAAGCCCCAGCTGCACTCTCGACCCAAACCCGAGTTGTAGCCCTAGCTCTCGCCCGCGCCCCTACCAAAGCCCAACCCCCTCATCCCCGTCGCTACACAAGCTTCAGCCCAAGACTCTATAAACGTCTCAGTCCTAGCCCCTACCCAAGCCCCAGCCTCAGCCCCAGCTCACGCCCAAGCCCCAGCCCAAGCCCAAGCCTAAGCTCAAGCCCCAGCCCCAGCACCAGGACCAGCACCAGCACCAGCACCCGCACCAGCATCCACCCGAGCCCCAGCCCGGACCGAACCGCCAGCTCTATTCCCGACCCAAGCCCCAGCTCTAGTCCAAACCACAGCCATCTCCAGCTCGGAAACCAATCCCAATCCTGCACCGAGCCTCACTCCCAGCGCTAGCCCTAGCCCCAGCCCCAGCCCCAGCCCCAGCCCCAGCCCTAGCCCTAGCCCCAGCCCCAGCCCCAACCCCAGCTCCAGCTCCAGCCCCAGCCGCAGCCGCAGCCTCAACCCTAGCCCCAGCCCCAGCCCCAGCGTTGACCCGGCCTCACGCCCTGGTCCCGGTCCAAGCCCCCGCCCCAGCCCTAGCCAAAGCCCCAGACCGAGCCCAAGCCTCAGCTTCCGTCCCCAATTATCGACCCATGCCCTACCCCCAGCACCAGCCCCAACCCCGACCTCGACCCCGGCTCAAGCCCCAGCTCTAGTACAAGCCCAAACCGCAGCTCTGACCCCAACCCCACCTCTATAGCTCCTACCAAAACCTCCGATTTCAGCCGCAGCTCGAACCCCAGCCCCAGGTTCTGCCCAATTCCTACCACTTGCACCATCCCCAGCGCTATTGATAGACCAGCCCCAGCTTGCACCCCAAAAAGCAGTGGTGCCGTTGCAGCCCCGCCATTTTCCTTGTTGACAATGAGCTCCATCTCTAGACCCGACCGCGGCGTAGGCCCCTCCAAAGGCGCAAGCCCAAACCTTAAGCCCGAACTTGAGTCCCAGGCATATCCCCATCCCTATCCCCAGCTCCGGCACCAATCTTGCCTCGATACCTGCCACAAGCCCCACCTCAAGTCGTAGCTCAAGCCTAACGCCCAAGCACTACACCACACCCCATGCTCCAGCCCCAACTCCGGCCCTGGCCCCGACCCCGGACATGTGCACTGTCTCAGCTCGATCCCCAGCGCAGGTCTAAAGATGAGGGTCAAGCATCAGCCCAAGTTCGAGTCAGCCCAAGTCTGAAGTCCCGCCTTAGCCACCAGCACCAGCACCAGCCCAGCCCAAGCCCCAACCTCAACCCCAACTTGCCTTACCCTCAGTCGAAGCTCCTATCCTGGTTCCAGCCTCAACCCGAGCGCAAGCCCCAGTCTCGGGCCAGGCCCCAGCCCCCCGGTCTCAGCGCTATCCAAGCCCCAGCCCCAGGTCAAACTCCATCCCCAGACCTCTCCTTCACCCCTGGCTTAGATTCAAGCCTAGTCGAATGATACGCCTTGGACGCAACTCTGCCACTAGCCCAACCCAAGCTCCGGACCTGACGCCCGCCGCAAGCCAAGCCCTAACCCAGCTTCACGAACCGTCACAGCTCTAGCTCCAGCGCCCACTCCCGGTCCGAACTCCACCTCAAGCCCAGCCAAAATCCCAGCCCCGGGCCCGATCTTAGCTTTAGGGCCTGTTCCAGTCCTACACCCAGCCCTATCCCCGGCCCTTTCCTTCGCCCACTCCTCCGCCTCAACTCTCGCCGGTTGCCCACCCCCAGCCCAAACGCTAGTTATAGCCCCTGTCCAATCGAAAGTGGAGCCCCAAGCCCAAGGTTCCACCGCAAACCAAATTCCCAGCCCAAGTATCGTTCCTCGCCCAAGTCGCTACCGCAGATCAAGCCCCAGCTCAAGTCCAAGCCTGAAGCCCCACCTCAAGCCTCAGCCCCAGCTCCAGCCCAAGGAAAAAGGCGTTGTTCATGTCCCAGCCTCAGTCCCAGCTTCAGTTTTGTTGTCAAACTCAGCCCAAGATCGAAACCCGCCTCAAAGCCGACCAAATCCCAGTCTCAACCCAGCCCCATCCCTAATCCCAGCCCAAGCCCCAGTCCTGGTCCTAGCTCAGCCGCAGCTCAGGTTCCAGACCCAACCTAGCCACAGACACAACCTCCACCTTTGGACTCACCGTTCGCCGCGAGCCTAGTCCAAGCCGCACCCCCGACGGTGCTCGTGCTGTAGACATAAGGATACGCGGGAGGGGCCTTCGTTTCTAGAGATAAGAATCGGACGCTACCACGCCATAGTGAAATGCCAGTCAGCGCTAGCCCCAAGTCCTAATCCTGGCCTACGCCAGAGTTCAACAACCAGCCCAAACCGCAAGCCAAGCCCCCACTGCGAATCAAGACCTGCTAAAGCCCTAGCCCCAGTCCCTACCCCGGCCCGGCCCCAACTCCACCTTACGTCCCTGCCCCAGTCCAAGCGCTGGCTCCAGTCCCTGCCCCAATTCCACACCCATTGTCGCCCCCGCTTCTTCGATCACCCCCTTCCCAACCTCAACTATCGTCTCATGCTCGGATCCAGCCCCAACCTTAGCTATAAACCCTGCCCAAGCGAAACCACAAGCCCAAGCCTAATGTCTCACCGTAAACCAAACCCCCACCCCCTGCCCCGGCCTCGGCGCAAACCACAAGCACAGCCTCAACCCCAGTCCGAGCCCAAGCGTAACGACCCCCTTCAAGGCCCAGCTCCAGCCCCAATCCAAGGCTAAACCCCCAACTCAAGTCCATGACCCAGCTCCAGCCTTAACCTCAGCCTCGGCATAGGGATTACCTCTATCTTAAGCCAAACCAAAGCCCCAGACTTAAGCACGGCCTTGGCTCCCACCCATCCCCCACTCCCGTGCCTAGCCCTCTTCCCAGCCACCTCCCTCTACCCAACCCCCGCATCAAACCCAGTCCCAGCCCAGACGATAGCTCCAGCCTACGTCCAGGGACCAGCCTAAGACTACAAATTCGCTCCAAGCCTCAGCTTCAGCCCCAACCCCACCTCTTGCCCAGCCAAGCCCCAGCCCTCAGCCTAATCTTCCCTCCAACGCTAGTCTACGCCTCACCCCAAGCCGAACCCCCAGCTCAAGACCCAGCCCAAGCCCAACTCAAATTTAAAACCCGAGCTCAAGCCCCAATCCTGGGCCATCCCCAGACCCAATCCCCGCCGTAACCCCAGTCCGACCCTAGTCCCACCCCAGTCCCGGACCCATGTCCGGCTCCAACACCACCATTACATAGTCCATGTACCATCCCTAACCACCGCCTGAAGTAAAAGTTAACCCCCGCTGCCAACTCTGCCTAAGTCCTACCCCCAGCCCCCGCACCCACCCCGGCCCCAATGCTTCGTCAAACACAGCCAATACCCCAGTGTCAGTCCCGACCTTATCTCCAACCCCTGCCGCAGTCCCGGACCCACCCCCATCCCCGGCCCCCTGTCTCATCCCCTGCCCCATCCCAACACTCGCCCCAACCCCAACGCAGGCCCTAACCTTAGCGCCAGGCCGAACCCCAGCCCAAGCTAAAACTCGTGCCGCCTCATCTAAAGCCCGAGCCCCAGCCCCAGCCCAAGCTATATCTACAAGCTCAGCCCCAGCTTAGTTCTTAGACCTCACCTCGAACCCCAGCTGCAGCTCCGGCTTGAGCCTCAACGCCACAGCACGAGCTTCAACCCCGCTTCGAGTCTATCCCACGCCAAAGTCCTGGCTCCAGCCCCTACCCAGTTCCAAGCCCCCGCCTAATCCACAGGCACAGCCCCAGTCTAACCCCCAGCCCCAGCCCCAGCTCCAACCCCATCCCCAGTTCTAGACCAGCCCCAGCTAAGCTCCACTTCCAGCCCCCGCCCCTGTCCCCAGCGCCCACCTCGAGCCCAGCCGCAGTCGCAGCCCCACTACCAAGCTATTCGCCAATCCTTGTTCAATCCCGAAACGTGGCCTATACCATAGGTCAAGAACCGACCCAAGCCAAACCTCAAAGCCCAAACCCTAGCTGAAGCCCCAGTTCACACCCAGCATCGGAATCAGTCCCCGCCTTGACCCCTACCCAACCTCAAGCCCAGCCCAAACCCCAGCTCAAGTTTCGGCACCAGCCACGACTCGTGTCCCAGTCACGCCTCCACCCTCGCCACTTTCCTAACACAAGCCTAGCCCCTGAAAATTCCCTAACCACAACCCCAACCCTGCCCCCACCCCAGCTCCAGTACTACCGCAAGCTCAGCCAAAGCCCCAACGCCAGACCCGACCTTAGCTATGGCCCCTGCCTCAGTCCACGCCCAGCCCCAAAGCCCCAACTCAAGTCCTAGCCCAGCCCAAGCCTCGCCCCAAACTCCAACATCACCTCAAAACCAGACTCATCTCCAGCCCAAGCCCGACACTTGGCCTAATGTCCCACCTGAAGAACCCAAGGCCCGGCCCCGGTCCAAGCCACGTACATCATCCCTGCTCCAAGTCCCGGGCCAAGCCTAAACAGCACCCTGGAGCCACAGCCCAACTTTTAGTGTAAGCCCAATACCCAACCCAGACCTGAAGACCCGCCCCAACCACCAGCACAAGCCCCAGCCAAAGCCAACACCCAAACCCAAACCCCAGCCCTGCCTCAAGCCCAGTTCAAGCTGCAACTCTCGTTCCAGCTCCTACCGAAGTCCAGCCCCAGCCCAGGGCCTAACCTCAGCCCCAGCCCCAGCCCCAACTCTAGCCCCAGCCCTAGGTTCGATCCCAGCCCCTGATCAAAACCCAGAACCAACCCCAGCCTCCAGTTACAACCCTAGCCCCAGCTCCGGCCCCAGTCCAAGCCCCAGAACCAGCCCCAGTCCCAGCCCCAGTCCCAGCCCCAGTACCAGCACCAGCACCAGTTTCAGCCTCAACCCCAGCCCCATTCCCAACCCCAGCCACAGCCCCGGGTCCAGGCCCGCCCCGAGGCTCCCAGTCATGTGCCGGCCTCAAGCCCGCCTCAAGCCCGCCTCAAGCTCAGCCCAAGTCTCGACATTGGCTCCAAGCCTTTACCCCAGCCCAAGGTCTAACCGCAGGCCCACCCCTGGCCTCAGCCTCAGCCCCAACCCCGGCACCATCTTTCGCCTCCAGCCCAGCTCAAGCCTCAGTCTCGCCCTCCTCCCTCATCCCCAACCGCCGCCTCGAGCCCAGCCCAATCCCCTGATCCAGCCAGTCCAGTGGTAAACCGTGGCCCAAACCGAAAACCCAGATTACCCAGCCCACACACGGACCCAACCCCCGTCGTCCTGACCCCAACTCAAATGTCAGCTTAAGCCCCAGCCCCGTTCGCGGTCCCAGCCCGGGCCCCAACCCTTATCTCTAACCCAGCCCCAAGCTTTGACCGTTACTTTCGCTTCACCCCAAGTGCATCCACCGCCTCTAGCCCAGCCTCAACCCTACCAACCCGGAGCAAAGCCCCAGCCCTAATCCGCGCCCAAGCCCTAGCCCTAGCCAAAGCCCCGTCCCGAGACCTCTCTCTGTTCTCAACGCAGCCTCGAGCTCCTCAAACCTATCTCCGATCCCAACATTAAGCCCCAAACCCAGTCCGTCTTCGAGCCCCTGCCCCGACCCCAGCTCCGGCCCCCTCCTCGACCCCAGACATAGCTCCACCACAGAACTTAGCCCTCTCTTTAGCCCCAGTGCTGGCCACAACCTTCAGCTACACTCGTAGCTACGCCCCAGCCCCAGTCCTTGTCCCTGTCCCAACCCCATCCCCGGCAGCAACCGTTGCCTCAATCTCAGCCCAAGCCGGACGATTTTGGGTCAAGGAACCCCGTCGTTCAAGGATGCTGGGGAAGATCCTCGGTTGAAGGAGACCAAAAAAGGCTACCGTATTGGGGGGAGACCTCCATTTTTATCTTTTTTTAAGACGCATGCTACTTCAATCAGTATTGTAACGCCAATCTTTCCCGGGGCTCCTCTCGCTTGAGGAGCTCTATACCCCAACCAAACACGAACACACGCTTGAGCAAACATGAAAGTGGAACAACCCGATGAGCAAACAGCCCGATGACCTATGTATATATAGTTATCATATCATGTACAACACACGATGTTTCCAAACCTAAGAACGGCATTGCGACGATATTGAACGACATTGCCACGATGTTGAACGACATTGCGAGGACATTGACTTAAATGGAGCCCCCGTCATTCAGAAAACAAAATAGTCGAAAAGTGCCATCACGTACCAGGTATACATACCTCTGCTGTACCATAGCATAGCGCGCGTCATAGTTTTGGTACGTTCTCTCGAGTGGTCCGGTATCTCACTCAAAACCGTTCTTAAAAACCGGTTCTTTGGCGCAAAGGTTTAGCAACCAATCCTATGGTGGTTAACAAAATTATGGAAACCGAAAAGCGCGTTGGTATGATACGGTCTCTCGCTCGAGTGGCTGTGGGTCTCTGAAAATGCAGGCCCTAACGGCAGTTAGCTACCTCCTTGGACGCTCGCTACGACAGAGGGAGCAAAAAAATGCCCGAAAAGCACGAAACACTTTTGTAAAATATCCGTCGAGAAAACACACACACAGACACAGGCACACACACACCCCATCCGGTATCGGTTTTGGTAGGGGCGTTAATAAGAACACGTGTGCGTGTGCGCATTTTTTTCAGGGTCTGTGTAACTCCCAAAAACGGGGTGAACTTTGGACGCTGAAACACTTTTGGACGATTCGCGTGAACCAACCAGCCTGTATGATATCTCCCTCAAAACAGACTTCGAGAAGAAGGTACTCGCAGTCCGGTGAACAATCCTATGGGATAGGCATTTACCAAATAAAAACAAATGACACAACAAGCGAAATTGCAAAAGATACATGGTATCGGGTAGTCCTTCGGTTGAGGAACCCCCTCAGTAAGGAAAAATCGGGTTCAACCCCCCCTCGCCCCCCTGCCTCCCTCACCGTGGCATAACCCAAAACACGAAGGAGAATGTGAATACATTGGATACTTTCTCAGATTTGGAGCCCCGCTTGCTAGAAAGTGCGACAACCAAAATTACCACCCCCGCGTCCAAATATTGGAGGTGTCCCTTCTAGAATTTGGTACAGTGCTCCGTCTCGAAAGGGATGCTTGGTGGATGATAAAGTTTTATAGTAGCCCCCCACCCACGCACCCGGCCCGGACTTGGCCACAGCGCGCTGCCGCAGTCGCCCGCGCCGCCACCCAATCTCTGGTCAGCGTGGTCTCACTAGGCTCCAACCCACTAAGCTCGCAAACGTTTTACTGTGGCGCCTAAATCAGCATTGCCACGTGTTTCCTCGCATACATACCTACGTAGAATACATTATGTACCGTACATCTATGTTTTAGGGTACTTAACAAGCGCATTGAAGAAAACTTGCTTAAAAGTTCAGCATTTTTCTGGTGTGAACCCAAAATGAGAATCGAGCAAGAACGCTTCAAAAGTTCATTCATTCATACTAATTCAAGACATGGATTTTTTTTCTATCTTCACGGGAGATGATCCAAGCGAGTTTTGCACGACTCGCGCAAAATCTGTGAAAAATAAGGTTAGTGGGTTAAAGCCAAAGTCTCGTGCACTGGCCGCAATGCTCACCGTATCCTCGGAGTCCGCGCGGGGCAGTTATTTGTTCGTGGTACCGGTGGCATTTCTGAAGGTGGCGGATTGGTCGAGCCGATCGATATTCCGGCTCACCCGTAAAAGGGCCTGGGGGCAGACGAGTCGAAGGTCAGGCAGGGAGGAGGGGAGCGTACTCAATTGTTGCTTGCCTTAGTCATTCGACCATTGACCACACATCTCTTTCGAGACGGAGCACCGTTCCTACTCCTAGTAGAGACACCTCCAACCCTCCGTCCGTTTCTTCCATATATTACATAAAACAACATTGCATATCTTATCTCCTTCCTGTTCGGTCGTCTGTGGCCACCATCTATCTCCTAAGATAACGATCGTTTTATCGCTGCTATCCAATGTACCAAAACTTCTCCATGTAACATCCGTCATTTTTCCTCATCTCCTCCTCTAACACGTTACGCTCCTCCTTGTACAGTTCGCATACTCCCACTATGTGGTTTCTACTCTCGTCTGCGTTACCAGACGGGCAGCTCTGTGCACCTTCTTCCTCCTCCACCCGACTACTGGCACACCTATTTCTTCTTTCTGGCAGGTCTAGGTCTCAGAGGAGGGGCAGTTGGGCTTTTGGCTTTGTAGTTTTTTCGTTGCGCATGTTGTTTGCTTCAATGTTTGTTGTTTTCCTTTCGCGTTTCTGTTGCCGTCACACTGTTTTTTCTTCTTATTTCGGGCGTACCTAGCACGTATATACCATGAACAGTCCCGTGGTATGTTTTTGTTTGCAAGTGATAGGAATGGTATCGAACCGCCCGTGAGGAGGTTCCCGTAGGGTACTGGTACTTACTGCGGTACTGAGGTGCACGTATAACTGTTTTGTTGCTTTTTTGCCTTATTTTCTCCCATCGGGATGATTTAGTACCCTATTTTGTGAACACGCGCTAGATGTTAGGGATACGAACTAGTGTGAGAACATCATCACCAGTATCGTCGTCATCATCATCATCATCATCATCATCATCATCATCGTCATCGTCATCATCATCATCATCATCATCATCATCATCATCATCATCATCATCATCATCATCATCATCATCATCACCATCATCATCACCATCATCATTATCATCATCATCATCATCATCATCATCATCATCATCATCATCATCCATCCCAATAATACACCCCGTAGCTTGCGCAACCTACCAACCGCAGTTTGCAAATATGAATGACTCTCCACGAAATCCTCGACCTCAGGTGTAAAAATGAAATAAAGCAAAATCTTTGAAGGCGACGCATGTCGTAATTCGATAGGAGCCGCATCTATTTTTTCTGAGGATGTTTACTTGAGGAGCTCTCTACATCACTCAAAAACTGACCGCGAGAGTAGACGCGTGCTACCATAGAGGTAGCATTTTTTGGCGAACATATTTTCTGAAGGATGGGCCTCCCTAAACCCAAAAGCGTCGGAAAAGTAATTCTTGTTTTACCAACATGATTATTTTTTATACCTAGGTCATGGGTTTGGTCATCGCGTTGCACTTTCAGTTTACTCCAAATTTGTTTTGGGGTGAGGTAAAGAGCTCCTCGAGTGAGGAGCCCCCAGAACAAAATGCTACGCCTTTACCGATCGGAGCATGTGGCAAGAGTATGTGGAAGCGCAACCTAATGAACAATCCCATGGCCTAGGTGCATGCCGAATGATGTCGCGAACTCAAATGTTAGTCCAATGACATTGAGTAGTCCTATAGCCTAATTTACTATATTATGGGGTATGGAGCCCCGTCAGTCAGACCAGTTTGGGCCAAAAAGAGGTACTGTACCCCTAACGCAGCACGCCTACAGGCATGACATATGTACAGACCCTCTTCATTCGACCCGTGCTACGATAGAGGTAGCACTGTTGGACAAATTTTGTTTCCGAATGAGCGGGGCCTTCTAAACCCAAAATCATTGGAATGATGCTATTACGATAGAGGTAGCACTTTTGGACAGTTTTGCTTCTGAATGAGCGGGCCTCCTTAAACCCAAAATCGTCGGAATGATGCTCCTTCGTATTACGATAGAGGCAGCACTTTTGGACCGTTTTGTTTCTGAATGAGCGGGCCGGCCTCCTTAACCCAAAATCGTCGGAAATGTCACTCTTGTTTTGCAATATGATGTTTTGTACCTAGGCCATGGGTTTGGTCATCGCGTTGCACTTTCAGTTTACTCCAAATACGTTTTGGCGTGAGGTAAAGAGCTACTCAAGTGAGAAGCCTCAGAAAAACAATGGTCAGTGGCACCTCTATCGTAGCATTTGTCATTCAAAATTAATGAGTTGCCGGGGCTGTCTCCCGGGGTTCCGCTCCCAACTCCTCCCCACCCTCGCTATGAGTACCACCAACTGCACAGTAGCTCTCGGCCGTCGGCTGCGACTTCCCCGTAACTCCCCGACACCCCTCTTACCCGCAGCTCACCTGTGCTGCCCACCATGCCAGCATCGACACAGCTACGGTGTAGGTACATCATCGTTTTCTGTTGTTTTGAAGCTCGTCACTTAAGGAGCTCCATACCTCACACCCCAAAGCTTATTTAGGGTAAAACTGAAAGTACAACCCGATGACCAAACAAACCATGGCCAAGGTACCCAAAAAACAAATACATTTCAAAAAGAAGAATGACATTCCGATGAGTTTGGGGGTAAGGAGCCCGGTCATCCAGGAGAGAAAAATATGCCAAAAAAAGTGCTACCTCTACCGCAGCACGCGCCCTGCCATATTTCATGGTGCTAGGGTAAAATAATTGGCCACAATAGTGGGGCGAGGTATGGTGGATCGAATTACGACAGATCGAGAGGAAAAATGTGTTTTTAGACGGCTCCAAGCTGCAGTGCGGGACGATGCTCGAAACGGTGTGGGGGGGCGAATCAGCTCGCGCGAGGTAGCAGTGACTTCCCCGTCGCCTCCCGATGCCCCTCTCATCCGCATATAGATATCATTTGAAGCATGCTACGATAGAGGTAGCACCACCTTTTCCCTCCGGCTCTCCTCACTTGGGGGTCTCTACACTTCACCCGACACAAAACAGGGTTTGTCACGGGTCGGATTTTTGCTCGCGGGTCGGGCCGGGTCAGGGCGACCGGACCCGACTGACAGGTGATACTTTGAACACCTCCCGACCCGATCTGATCCGACCCGACCCGTGAGATTTCGAGCACCTCCTGACCCGACGACCCGACTCAACCCGCGAGATTTTGAAAGCCCTCCCGACCCGAACCGCGGTTTGGATCATGATCCGTGAAAAGCCCTGAAAAAAATGTGTTTTTGACAACAACAAAAAAATGTAAGTGCAACCCGAGACGAACAACCCCACGGCCTAGGTTGAAAGTCGAATGTTTTTGTAAAACACAACGGTGTTGGGACGCGTGGTGCCACGATAGAGGTACAGTAGCCCTTTTCGTCTATTTTTTTTTTCTGAATGACGGGGCTCCTAAACCCAAAATCGTCGGCAATGGCATTCTTGCTTTGCAATCATATTACTTAATAGTATTTTTTATGCATACGTAGGCTCGTATGTACGGGTTTGGATATCGGGTTGCACTTTCAGTTTACTCCAAAAATATATATTTTGGGTGAAGTATATGGAGCTCCTCAGGCGAGGAGTATCATAAATAAAATGGTGAACCTAACATACATGTGTTTTGGGTACTGTATATAGTAGTTCCTCGGTTGAGTAGCCCTGTCAATCAGAAAAGGTTTGGGCCGAAAAGTGCTACCCTTCTCGCAGTACACGTCGTCATTGTGTATTTGAATATTTGCAGTTTGATGCTTGACACTCAACCCCACACCGCGACCACCACACCCGACTACCGCACCCAACTACGGTACCACACCGACGACCCCCCCCCCACCCCCCCCCGCGCGCGCGCCTCGCGATATCCCCC
>JBBMKB010050116.1:0-15974 GCA_037833945.1 Alaria marginata | reverse complement strand
CACACCTACACAGACACACATGATATAGGGGGGTGATCTGTTAATACCACCCCCCCCCCCCCCAAACACGCATCCAATTGAGCACCGAACGACGCTTGTTTTGCCTTGCAGGGGTTCACGAAAAACGACTTCGAAGTCATGCGGCGTGTTTCCGCGTGGATAAGCCTGGAGCCCGACATCGGCAAGGGAAGCAACAACCGTTTCCCCCCCAACCCCCCTCGACAAAAGCAAGAACAAGAGCAGTCAGAGCAAGTACTAGTACAAGAACCAGAACAATCAGAAGAAATGCTAGAACACGAACAAAAACGAGGACAAGAACAAGAACGAAAACAAGAGCTAAAGCGACAACAAAGGGCAAGTTTGAGCTCTTCCCAGGAAGGGGCAACGACGCATAGCTCCTTGCAAGGCGATGAGGACGATGAGCAGCAACAGCAGCAGCAACAACAACCGCAGCAGCAGCAGCAGCAGCAGGAACACGAGCACGGGCACGTCCATGAGGGGGGGGGCGGGGCCTTCCCCGCGCTGACCGCGGCCGAAAAAGCGAGCGCCGCGCGCGAGTGCAAGCGCTTGTTGGACGGCGGGAGGATGGCTTTCCTGGAAGAGCGACTCGGACTGCGGTCTGAGGTCGTACACTTCGTACAGAGGGAGGTCACCCCGGAAAACGCGCTCTTGTTGGGGTTTCGATAAGAGCGAATAAAAATAGCGTTTTGAGCATTTTCGGCGGGAGGGAGGGGGAGGGGGAAGGAGGGAGGGGAGGAAGGTGGGGTGGGGTGGGAGCTGAAATCGGCTGTCGCCCCGCCCCCCCTTCTGCCTTCTGAGTTCGTACAATCCGTGGAGAAGGAGGTTTCCCGGAAAACGTGCTCTTGTCGGGGTTTCGATAACCGCGAATCTAAATGGTGTTTTGAGTATTTGCGGCGGGATGGGAGGAGAGAGGGCGGGCTTGTTATGGTTTCAATAACAGCGAATCTAAACGATGTTTCGAGTATTTGCGGCGGGAGAGAGGGAGGGGAGGAGGGAGGGAAGGATGAGGGGGTGGGAGGTTGAGGAGAGTGGGGGGACGGGACTGAGATTGGCAGTCCCCTTTCCCCTCTGTTTGCCTTTCTCTTCTCGAACATGCCATTGTATATACTGGTGGAGGAATCCGTTGGGTTGATTGAGCGTTAAAACAATTATAACACCTTTGTGTCAAACTAATAGCACGGATTTAATTCCCCGCATAACCACTTCATCCCATGACGTCATCGACGGCTGGGTGACGTCATAGGAGGATCACGAGTTTTGCGTCCTATCAAAATGAACCCCTCTCTACCAGTTTCACCATTTGGAAGAAGCTGGAACTGCAGTAGAAACTTAGCAGTGCCTCTGAATTTGCGCGAGCGTACATATCGTACGTACGTGCATGCCGGACAAGGTCTATTTGCACGATGTGAGCTCGGTTGGGGCTTCAATAGCCTGAAAATACGCCGAGGTTCCGCTTCTCAGGACGGCGACGGCATAGAGACGGCAACACGTTCTACTGTCGTACGTAGTGGAGTCCAGTATGCGTCAGCACTTGAGAACTTCAAGAGTTCAATTTTTATTAATCGACTTTTGCACGAAACACAAACAAATCCATTTGTTTGTACTGAAATTAGTGTAGGACATATCCCGCCTCACAAAATAATCCGACCCTGGCCCAAAATAAAAAGGAATCCGATCCTGGCCCAAAATAAAAAGAGTCTCTTCAGTGGTGTCGCATACCGCATTATCTGCAGCACGTCGTATTTCTCGCTTTGTCCACGTGTAGCAGTGGGACGGCAAAGGAAGTGCCGAAGTGAAGGTTTTACTTGGTTATATACTGGTATAGTATAGCGACCCAAACACCGAGCAGCGGCCTCACCAACCTTCTAGGTACAGCGTGCAGCAATACAAATATCACTTTTTTAAACAAAATCTAGTAATATAGTAATCTAGTAATCTAGTAATATAGCCATGCTGTGCGTGCTGCGATACGAGGTAGCACTTTTCGGCCAAAAACAGTTTATTACGAATGACGGGGCTCCTTAACCCAAAACCTTCGGAAAGTCATTTCTTGTTTCAGCCATATGAATTCCTTGTATATCATACCCGACCTATTACGGGGGACCATAGTAAGTAGGACCAAATATTGTCAGTAAAAATTGGTAAATATATAGGTTTTTGTGTTTACGGTAGGTCTTATTTACTATGGTCCCCCGTAATAGGCAATGGGTTTGTTTGTCGGGTTGCGTTTTCGGTTTTTACTCAGAATCGGCTTGGGAGTGAACTACAGGGCTCCTCCAAAGAGGAGCCTCCTGAAATAACTATTAATAGTGCATGCACCTCTATCGTAACGTGTGTCCGCGTGTCGTACGTATCTTCCTACGCTGACGCGTTCTACGATACTATTAGTAGTATAATAGCACTTTTTGGCGTTTTTACTTTCTGGATGACGGGGCTCCTTAACCCAAAATCGTTTACAGGAATGTCATTCTATTTTAGCCATGTGTTTTTTAGTTATAGATGGGCCACGGGTTTATTTCATCGGACTGCTTTTCAGTTTGCTCAAAATCAGTTTTTCGGTGAGGCATACAGTAATGTAGTAATACTCAAGCGAGGAGTTTCAGAAAAAAAATGCTGCACCTCTATCGTAGAATGCGCTCGTTGCACTTTGGACACATTTTCTCCAACTCCAGCAGCCCGGGCTGCTCGCCGTGGCCGATGTTGTAACCGTCAATAATTTTCGACATTGATTCCCTCCCAAGTACCAAAAGGGCTGACCTTATGTGTTTATTTTAACGGTTCTGCATGCGCTCCTTTCTAACGGCTCTAAGCGACGAAACAGCGGGGCGGCATTCATCGCGAGTTATCCCGAGCAATCGCAAGGTGTCACGATTTATCCCGTGCTATCACAACCTAATATCGCGAGTTATCGCAACCTCTGCCTGATCACAAGACCGAGCAAGGTGTCACGATTCATCCCGTGCTATCACAACCTAATATCGCGAGTTATCGCAACTTCTCCTGCTTGATCACAAGACCAAACCACCCAAAAACAAAACCTGACCCTTCCGACTCCGTCCACCCCTCAGACCAGAGTTCGTGGCCAGCAGTCAATCCGTCGGCTACTTACAACAGCAGTATTCGCGACGATCAGTAAACAATCCGCCCATCACTCACAACAACAGCATAATCTATCTCGCAACAACCCGTTAAAAACGGCTGGCGCTCCGAACTAGCCGTGTCGCGTACTGCCCAACCCCAACGCAACATTGCTGGGCCACAATAACTAATTTTGACGCACACGACATGCGCGACAGGTACGATACCATCAACCATCGTCGACTGTTACAGCCAACCATCGTCGAATGGTACAGTCACTTATCGTCGGACCCGCACGTTATGCACGACAGCCAAAATCAACCATCATCCGGCCCTCACGACGCGCGACAGTTGCGGTGCAATCAATCATGTCGAAACCCGCACATGTATGTGTCTTTTACCATCAACCATCGTCGTCACCGTACGACATACGCGACAGTTGAAACATTCAACCATCGTCTGAGCCGCACGACATGCGGGACAGCTACGATACAATCAGTCAATGTCGGACCTACCACGACATGCGCGACAGTCGTGATACGACCAATCAATCAACCATCGAACCCGCACGACACACGCGACAGTTACGACCACCAATCGTCGAACCCCCAAGACGCGCCACTGCTGCTACAATCAACCTGTGGTAGAATATTACAACCAACCATCGTCGGATCCGCGTGACGCGCGACAGCTACAACCAACCATCGTCGGGGCCGCAAGGCGAGCCACACGTTTCACCGCTCCGTGCAGTCCGCTAAAGCTGGTGCTGCCGCTGCTGCAACAACTATTAATAACTGCTTTAGTATGGTTGTTGCACCACACTAAACATCAACAAGATGGACAACTCTTCGTACAGAAGGCGGATCTTCGTCCTCTTGCGTAAACGTACTGGTATACTACCCTGTCCGGAAATAATGTGAGGACTGTTTTTGTATTCACATTAAAAACTCAAACGTTATCACACACCATCCGGAAAACCCTCTACCCGTGCTCGTACGATCTCAAAATACCGTTCGGGCACCCTTTGCTAGTACGATGATCCTCTATTCGTACTCGTACGATCTCACTACGACACCATTCGGACACCCTCTGCTCGTACGATGATGCTCTACTCGTAACGATGATGATGCCGTTGGGAGAGATCGAAGGAGGGAGGAGGACAGAGGGAAGGAGTTGCATGAGAGACGGATGCTTTCTGCGTCCAGTAGCTCACTTCTTTCTCTTCTTGACCTTCTTGCCCATCGCTGCCTTCGCCTTTTTCCTGCATTCCGGTCCGAGCACAGAAACAGAGACATAGACACATATACAGGTCAACAAGAAAGCGACGAGACACGAAAAGCAAAAGTAAAAAAAAAACTCAGCCAACTGTTCAGTAGGGCTGGGAGCTGCTACGGGGCATTTACAGTTAGGTACTAAGCGCAGTTCTGGGCTTTCGTATATATGTCGCTCATGCATTTGTGGCTCGCAACATGTTTTATGCCTGCAAAACTTAAATCCAGATCGTCGGCTTACTTCGGCACCCAAGTAATCAATCAACCACCGTACAGGACACCTAGTAAGAAAGAGGAATGCCGACCCAGGATGGATTCCTTATTTGAGAAAGGGTGCGTTCTACACTAACTTCAGTATAAAAGCTCCCAATTTTCTTAATTTCCTGAAAAATTCAGCCTGCCTTTCTTAGTACCCTGTATCTTATTCTTTTTAGGAGCCCTGTACTGTACCTCGACTTTGAAGCTGGCTCGGCGTAGCTCGCTAGCGTGGGCGGAACGAACGGGTCTGCAGCCTTTTGCGCCGAGCGCATTCGTTGCATCATCCTCTTCTGCATGACAGGGTTCGCCTCGAACCTCTCCTGTAACCTCGCAGCGTCGCTCGGCTGTTGGTTGCCGCGGCAGAGGAAAGTCAAGTTGCGTGAGGGACAGAGAGAGAAGAAAGAGGTATACAGAGAGAGAGCGAAAGAGAGAGAGAGAGAGAGAGGGATCGCCAGACAGACGAATAGGCAGACAGACAGAGAGGAAGACAGGCAGAGAGGGAGAGGGACGGAGAGAGATCGCCAAACAGACGAGTAGACAGACAGACAGGAAGACCGGCAGAGAGAGAGAGAGAGAGTCGTGAATTTTGTGCAGACGAAGTAAACGACGACGAAGACACGCGAGTAGGGGGGGGGGGGAGGCTCCATCCCAGTTAACGCGTTACGGTCCGGTAAGGCTAACAAACAGCGAAGAAGCGGGGGATGTTATTATCAAGATGACAGCAAGGACCAAGCGCATTTTCAACAAGTCCCGAAAGTCAACTTAACCTGTGACATCGCCGACAGACAGACAGACAGACAGACAGTCAGGTTCTCGCCAAACCCACCAAGCGTTCATCTCAGGGCATCAGCAAGTGCCAAAAACCCAGCTGGGTGGGACTGTGCAGCCCCTTTTTCGGTTTTTGCGCTCAAGGTTGAACATGCACGCCATGTCGTGAAATTTAGAGCGGCGGAGGTTCGCGAGTTTCCGCCGCATGTCGCTCGTGTACGAGTTTGTGTGCGAGTTTCTCTTCTCCACTTCTGTTTGTGTGTGTTTTCCTCCTTGTGTTCAATATTTCCTTGCGGAGTGCTTCGAGCCTGTCTTGTGATTATGAACTATTAATAGGAATAATCTTATACGGCAATGAGTCAATGTAAACAACAGCAGCAAACAACAATAACAGCAACAACAACAACAACAACACTACCACCACCACCGCCACCACCACCAACAACAACAACAGCAGTACCAACACGTACCAACACGAACATTACCATCACCACCACCACCACCACCACTACCAACACCACCACCCCCCTCACCCCCACCCCCACCACCACCAACAACTCACCGAGTAGCCCAACAGCGAATCGACGTACAGAACGGGTTCGAAGTCCCTCAGGTCGTACAGCGACTCCCCCACCCCAATCAGCTTCACCGGCACCCCGAGGTCGCTGACAATGCTCACTACGAAACCCCCTCTCGCCGTGCCGTCCAATTTCGTCACCACCAGCGCCGATATTCCCACCTTGTGACATGAGAAGGAGGCGTCAATGAAAACGGGGATTCGAAGGCGTGGGTGGAAATAGATACGCAAAGGCCTGAATGGAAATAGGGATTCCAAGGCTGAAAATAGAGAGAAGGGCGTACGTAGAAAATGAGAAGAGGTGAGTACAAGACGAGACGGATGTACGTAGAGAGCTCCAGGCTCTACTGGCATTGATACCTACTGGCGTTGATACCTACTATTACGCGGGAACGTAGTTAATAGGACCTACGGTAAACACAAAAACTTACATATTTCTCTATTGTTACTACCAATATTTGGTCCTATTTACTACATTCCCCCGTAATACGAAATGTCGATACAAAAATGACGATTACAGCAGCAGTATCGGCCACAGAAAGTAGCCTGAGCTGATGGGCCAGGAGGCGTGTCTGAGCTGCAATGGAAGGAGCTACACGACGCGCTCGCAGCATCGCGGTGCTCGCACTGTTGCACGCTCTCACTATTTACGGGGTAACATAGTATTCAGGACCAAACATTGTTCGTAAAAACAGGTAAGTATGTAGGTTTTGGTGTATATCAGGGGTCCTGATTACTATGGTCCTCCGTAATAGACGCTTGATAACACCGCACTCGCCGTTGTTTTCGTCGCTATACTATAATCAATATATAATCACAGTGCCAAAAGGGGTGTAGGTGATACAGTAGGTATGCTTTGTCATTTATCCCCACGATGACAAGAATGGACTAAAAAAAGTTAGATACATTTTTTTCCTACCGTATGATCTCCTGCTAACCCTGCGCATGCATTTCCGGGGAATTACTTGCTATAGGCGCCATCCTCGGTAAAGGCGCTGCGGTGTTTGAGGAGGGAGGGTGTGTCAGGGGGGTATGGTGATGAACCATCCCCGGCTAAAGTCTGATTTTTTTTATATCATGTTGACTGTTGTCTTCTATTCGATCATATCGCCATCTATCTGGGGTGGTACTTTCATCGCGGGCGAGCAGCTGAAAAACCTTCACTAATAGCCAGTAATATGAATAATTCACATTACGGCGTCGGCGGCTGATGTTGCGTTCCAAAAAAAGTATACCATGAATTAACCTTCCTACAATATACATATATATATAGGTATATTCACTCGTATAATTATTTTCTTACCGAAATATATTAATAGTAACCTTACTGTTTACACATATACTTCGAAGCAATTATTTTATATTCACTAGGGCGGCGAGTTGGCTGACTATATATATAATACGTCGCCGACTACAGTATTGTATAATGTAGTATTGTTACTGTAGTCATTAGTTGGCTATTAGGTACTACAGTTAGTTTGCGTTAGCCAATAAACGGAGTTATGCATATTTGCATCTGACAGGCGCGTTTCTTGCTCGACGTGTGTTTCTTTCTGATAAAAACTAACAGGTACTGTGCAAGTCCTGCAAGTCAGTTAGTTGGCTTACTTCGTTACCCAACTAATCAAACTATTAAATTCATCATCAAGTCTAGCCAAACTTACAGCCTTAGTATTTATCCCACCTCCTTCTTCCACGTTCGGGCCTGGTCCACGGCGTTCCTCCCCACGGAGGCGTCTACCACCAGCAGGGTGTCGTGCGGGGCCCTGACCAATTCCGCAGTATGCATAAAAACGAAACGAAACGAAAAAACAAAACGAAACGAAAAAACAAAACAGAAAATGATACCTGGTACCTGGTATATAATAGGGAGGCAAGACAAGCCATCGCGCTCCGCGGCATATGGCAGTGCAATGCGTCTGCCCAACTACGTACCCGGCCATATGCAACTACACTGACGGTAATACCTAGCAAACTAGTGACTAATCGGCGACTTAACTTGCAAATACTACGGTACAAATTTGTGGGTGGAAAGGCCAACAGGTTTCTAGCCTTCATACCCCCCCCGGTGATACGAGCGGTTCGGAAATAAGAGCGGTCACACAGGCCACTCTTAAATCGGGTGCTCCGCTTTCACAGTGCTCTTATTTAGGGCTGTGAGTTGGCTGACTATATAAAAGTCGCCGACAAGTTACCACTAATATTAATACCTGGTAAAGTTTAATTAATATTTGGCTATTACGGGGTACCATAGTAAATAGGACCTACGGTGTAGATACAAAAACCTATATATTTACCTATTTTTACTAACAATATTTGGTCCTGATTACTATGGTCCCCCGTAATAGGATCTTTGCGTATTTCTGCATCTTTGATACCGACTGGCGCGTTTGCGGGTCGACTGTGTGTGTACTATTTGGGTGTTTGTGAGATATGTACCAACTTTCGTTGGGTAGGAGTTGGGTAGCAAAACATATAATAATAGTATTGAAACCGTCGAACGTCACAACCTAAAACCAATCCAAACCCACGAAAAATCAGCGAAAAAAATGGTTGAGAAATACGTTTTCCTACCATTTTTTTTTTCCTATATACGTAGCCTATTTTTTTCGTGGTTTGGTTGGGCTTGGGCTATATATGTGACATTCGTCGGTTTCAATACTATTTTTACATTTTTTTCCAACCCAACAGACGAAGGAAGTCGCAAACACCCTATTGACAAATACTCAGTCAGTCACTGGGCTTACTTTGCCACCGAACTAATGACTACCTGGTATTAATTGCCGCGAAATGCAGGAAACTACCCGCCCGAAACCTCACCCCGGTATCTTGTCCGCCAAGGCCTTCTTCATATCCTTGAGCTCCTCGTTCAGGCTGTAGTTGTTTGACAGACGTCTGAGGTGGCAGCAAGGGGTCACGGACGTTCCCATGGCCATTACGTGAACACGCCGTGTTCAATTGGAACTCTCATCTCGGCCACCTACCTGCCTCGAGGCACCCTTAACTGCCGGGAAAACGAACCCACACTTACTTCCGAGTTTGTCCACAAAAAAAGGGGGTTCAGTTCTAAAGGCGGTAGTTAACCTACAATGAAAGCTTTTCACTGCTGGATATTGAACGGAGATACTTGGGTATCCAAACTGGAGAGGGTCATGGGTCATGTGGGGGATGTTCTTGATACCAGCTGCCCTCAAAAACAAAAAACACGAGCGGCGAAACAGACAACACGTGCGACCGTACCAACCGTCTAAAACAGTGTGAGCGCACAGCAGCATGAAGCGTCCTATGATGCGCGCACCCCGTACAATTCCTAGACAGTGCAGTTCGGGGACTACATTTATCAATTCCTACCCCAGTTACCCGGGCTGCTTCGTATGACCGCTGCTAAAAATCGTCCTTTCCTTCGCAAATTTGTTTTGGTTTTGGTCACTTTTACTCCAAAAGGGGTTAAGGTTAGGTTGAGGTTATAATCGCCAGGCAACGAAAACGTTGGCCCTATACTATGAAATGTAGACCGGCGTTAAGGAGTCGGGCATGATGTTTCGGGGAAACGTTGCCGCGTGTGCAGACAAAAAAAACGGCTACAGAGGACTTGCAGCACGACAACTTACCGATGCATATATACCCATGTCCCCTGTAGGTTAAAGACATCAATCCCCACCCTGCACCCTGTAGGTTCCGCTCACCCGCTGGTGTCGACGATGAGCACGTCGTACCCCCCCGATACGGCCTGCTCCGCCGCCCTAGAGACCACGGACGGCGGTCGCTCATCCGAGTCCAACGGTACCACGATGTCGGCGCCGGATCGATCCGCCCACTCGGTCAGCTGCTCCACAGCGGCCGCCCTGAAGAACGGTTCCAAGAATTGTCCCGAGAACGATTCCGAGAGTGATCCCGCGAAGGGTTTCAAAGATGATCCCGAGAACGATTCAGAGGATGGTGCCGAGAAGGGCTTCAAGAATGATCCCGAGAACGATTCAGAGAATGATGCCGAGAAGGGTTTCAAGAATGATCCCGAGAACATTTCAGAGAATGATGCCGAGAAGGATTTCAAGAATGATCCCGAAAACGACTCAGAGAATGATGACGAGAACGGGTCCAAGAATTATCCCCAGAACGAATTAAAGAATGATCCCGACAAAGACTACCATAAGGCGGGTAACCCTCTTTCGCCACCGGGCACAGGCCACTCAAAAATGGTTTTCATGTATATTTACATGCAGTACAGCCACTCAAAAATGGTTTTCATGTATATTTACATGCAGTACATTTAAATACTGCGTTTATCATGGGCATCACACCTGAAGGTATCCGCAGCCGCAAGTAGCACCTTCTGCCCCCCCTCTTCCCGTAGCCTCGACGCCACCTTACCCACGGTGGTAGTCTTACCCATACCATTTGCTCCCATGAAAAACAGCACGGATGGTCCCCCTACGGCGGGGTCGGCAAACGTGATTGCCGACGTGTCTGGCACCGACGGTTTCACATCGCCGTCGGTTTCACCGTCAGACGGAAGAGCTACCGACGGCGGCATGCCTCCGTTCAACACCTGCGTGTATAAAGATACGCACGGTTCAAAAACAGATTTCACACATGGAGGGTGCACTGAGCTCTACTAATTTCCGGGAACTTTACCGCTACCGGGAAATACGCATCCCTGGGGAAAAAACTACTCGCCGTCTTGCAGTCAGCAAGGTGTTATGGGATTGCAATAGGCTAACCTGCCTGCGGATGCTCTGTGTCCCTCTTTTCCTCTCAAAAAAGGGTCTACTTATACCTGGTAAGCGTCTTCACACAGGGGGATGCCCTGACAAAACCACCCGGGGTCTTGCGGAATGCAAGGGGTCTGTCTATATAAACCTGGTAAGCGATATATTCAGGGTCCCGGTGCTATCATACAACTGTCGGATATATCTAAGAACTCTCAGAGACCACCCGAAATACACCGTGCACGGTGAACCCAACTGCAACAATGATTCTTATCTATTTTCAAGCAGTTTGTACCCCAAACGGGTGCAGTACTCGACAGGGGTCGCTTAACGCCTTTACAACTGGAAACCCGTTTTTGGGGACAAGTTACTTGGAATTAGTACAGGGAGAGGTTTTTGGGGCTCCAAAGGGGTTAACGCACCCTGTATACCGATCGGTCAATGACAGAACATCACGACGATAATTAACTTGAAAACAGAGACCCCAGCGTGCACAGGGGGGAGACGCGACCCAATCGGATAAGCGGGCCGATCAGTACCGTTTCACCACACAAACCTGGATAAGCGTCGCCCGCAGCACAGCCTTGATGTCGTCCGGCTCCAAACGTCGGTCCTCGGCCTTGGCCGTCTGCCTTAGGTCTTCGATTATTTGGTACGACGTCGTGGCCCCCAGGTCAGCTTGCAGCAGCGCCTGAGCCACGACAGCAGACAAGCACACGAACAAACACACAAGGAGGAGTTAGCAATGTAGAGCAGCCCGAGACAGCAGCCATACCGAACCGCCAGATGAAGCAGCCGGGGCAACATTTCGTCCACTTTCCAAAAGAAACAGTGTGCTACCGAGGGAAGTCGTCGGCCTAATATACCGTCCCAAGTAGGATGAACAATCGGCACGGATATTGGATGTGCTCGACGTCGATGGGTATATAGAAAGGACGGTTAAATACAGAACACACCACGCACGCGAGGCTCTCACAACACGTGCGACCGATGAATCAACGTAGCTTGCAAAAACCGAGCATCGTCCAATTTGGTCGAACTCACAGCTGATGTACTATCATACTCGTCGTAAGTCATATTCCTGGCGAAGAGCTAGCGAAAGAAGCTTAGACACCGTTGCCTGTGAAAAGCCCACGAACGCCTAACGAAGAACTCAGTACCTAGCGAAGATCCATAAGAAACCTAGCGCAAAGCTCAGCTAGCGACCTTCCAGCCATAAAACATTCCTATATTTGTCTGCATCACTTAGCAACCAAATTGCTGGTAAGCAGTGTCAAACAGTCAGAGACAGCAGCCGGTGGAATAGCCGGTCCAGTCGCTCTCAAGCATCGCATGAGCACTCCAAAGGGCGAAGACAAGTGTTGACGCTGACTCCCCGGCGACAACCAGCAAGACCAAGGTAGGTTTCATACGGACGCGGCGGTACGTCGAAGGGTGTTTCTTTGGCACGCCGCCGCTGAGGAGAGGATGCAAGGCTATCACTGTCGATAAGTTGTGGGTATTGAGCTAAATTTTCAACCACGAACTTTGCACTCGCGCATATCTGACAGGTACGTTATATGCGGTGCAACTTGAGACAATGCGGTGGAACCTACACCAATGAGCTTCAGCACATGTATATACTCTGTTAAAAGCTGAAATATCTGATACTGGCACCTTTGAGTTCACTTTCTGCAGCACCTCTTGAGCGACACATGCACGTCGACACATACCACACGAATAGGCAGACGTACCAGGTACCATACAGACCAACACGCTACGGTAAAACACATGGACACACATACAAACCGACACAAAAACGCATAGACAAATAACACGCGTACACGCGAACACACAGCACATAGATACATACAAAGACGCACGAACACATATCTGGTGGACACGTCACATAAACACGTCGACACATAAGACACACGGACACACACACATAGTTTACACTCCTACGCAGCACACCTGTACACCCTTGTACACCCATTATACACACATCATACACACGTACATGTAGACATAACTATACAAACACAAACACAAACACACACACGGACGCAGTATGGCTGCTTCTTTCTTCCTTCCGCCCTGGAGCCTACGTACGTACGTACAAACAAAAGTCCCGTACCATATACACACATGCATACCTCCTCGAGCTTCTCTAACGTCTCCTCCAGCGGCCCCGTCATTCCGAACAAGCCTTCCAAATCTCCTACAAAACGGAGCCGGCTCTGCGCCAGGCCGTCAGTAAACTTAGCGTTCCTGAGCAATCAAACCACAAAACGATTGAAAAACAAATGTGAGCGAGATACATACGAGTATGATGCTCGTATTGGTCGGGCACACCTAATTGCACACCGGGTCTGCAAGCACATCTCTGTACGTACAGCATTTTTGTGTGTTACTTCAGAGCGAGCGCGGGCCGCTATTGCTTCGCTCGCATCTGGTACGATATGGTATATACATACAGTGGGGGCTTCGGTTTAAGAGCGATCGGGTTAAGAGAAAAACGGATACAAGAGAGGTCAACATCGTTTGGCAGATCTGCCGTACAGTTAAGAGAGGTTTTGGTTGAACACCCCAAAACCTCTCTTATATACACCCCAAAACCTCTTTTATTTCGAGCATATCCGGTGGAAACCCCTGAAAACTCAAGCTAAAAAGCGCGGGATTTATCGGTGTAGAGGATATAATAAGGCTGAGCCGGTGGCGGTAATCGAAGACCTGAAGGACGGCCCTCGTGACGAATCGTTTGCCCAACCGAACCTAGACTCGGACGTGGATTAGACGGGCCATGCCCTGCGCCAGTGAAGGAGAGGGGCTCGGCAGGTGACAAGAACCAGTCCACGCAGCCAGTAGTCCAGCCTCCTCCACCGCCCTACGCGAACGCAACTAAACATTTTGAAGAGCTCGAGGAAATCACCGAGAGGTGCAGCATGATCGAGAGTGTCGCGGTTTCTTCGGAAGGTCAAGCTAGCCTGAATGGTGGTGTCGGGTCTAGGATTACCGAATGCGTTGTCTTTGGTGGTACTGCTGTGGCGAATGATTCGCGGCATTGTTGACTTGAGTTTATTTCGGCAAGATCAGAAGTAGTGCTCTTCTGCACAACATCAGAAATAGTGCTCTTCTGCAGTGTGGTGGCGGGTCAACAGAGCACAACAACGCAGCATCGAACGCCTACAGCATGCTTTCAAGCAGTTTGTTTGGCAACCACGACAAAGGCGCCACTCGCAGATCTCTTAAATAACCCTCACAGCCTAATTGAAACCCGAATACCAGGTACTCTTAACTCGCTCTCTCGATGTACCAGGTAAGAGAAAAACTCTCTTATACCAGAACAAGAGAAAGTCGTATAATACTTAACAGAGGTTCACTTCGCCTGGCACATCCCGTAGCCCTCACTGTACTTGGTACCTGGTACGGCTACAATATAACATTCGAGGACGCAGCATATGATGCACGAGTACGTGTCGCATCAGGTACCGGGTACCGCTTCTGTTTACTTGCTGCTGTGCGTAGTGGTGGGCGCACAGCAGCAGGCTTCGTAAGGAGTATCTCCTCGCAGCGCGCCCAGCTGCTATCTGGTACCTATTACATAATTACTGCCGCAGCATACGTATCTGTACCAACGTGGTAACGTATACGAGTACGACATGGCAGCAACTACTGTTTGCTGCTCTACCGAGTAGGTTACGCTGCCATGCAGGTATCATACTACTAAAAGGTACTTGGTAAGGTAGCAGGCGTCCTGGGAGCCCTCGTCACGTTGTACTGTGTACTTCAGAAGAGAAACACGACCATGAAAAATGACGATTACAGCATTGGCTGGGCGGAGGGTGAACAAGCGTGGTGTCTTAATTATTACCAGGTAATTACTTGCCAAGGACTCGTATATACAACACGGGTGCAGCCTGATCCTACTACTGCTGTTGTGCTCTCACGCGCTCGTCGACCGTTGGTGACATCATCACTTGTTGTTTGCTCGCTCTACCTGGGTTGCGAAAGGGTTACCTCTGTGTGTGTGTTCTTCACATTAAACTGACATTTGCACCCATCTACACCCAGCACAACCAGTGTCCGTGCCGATGCCTCCAAGGGAGACGAGCTCTGTGGTCACAAACTACAAGACAGGGATACGCATGGCAGATACAGCAGGGGTGATTTGTAGATTTGTAGCTGGTGATTTGGCCATGTGCAATGCTAACCGTAATGGATCGTACGTCTTGTCCGGGTTACGTACGTATCGGCAGTCGCGCCGAACAGCAGGAGGGGTGTCAGTGTGGTGCATATACAGCATCTGTGTCTTTCAGCGAAGGACAGCAGCGTAGCATACCACTGCTATAGACAAAAATATCTGCAATGTTTGCACTTCACCACGAGTCGGGCCAAGAGTACGCTGGGCAAGCCGTGGCTTGACCGACTGACTGTGCACCAGCATCAACAGCAGTTGTCGTGTCCGCGCGACGTACTCGTAAATCGTATCATGTGACATGAGACACTCGCCTGTCCTTTACGTAAGCCGAGGTATCCTTCAGCGCTTCGTCAAGCCGTCCCTCCTGCGCCGCGCTCACCAAGTTCTGTGTCTGCTCTACGCCTTCCTGAGCACGCTTCTTGATGAAGTCAAACAGCATGCTCGTGCCATGTCTAGCAGTCTTGTGCTGTCGACGCGCTACGGCGGCCGCTCGACCTGTGCGCTGTTCAAGTCCAAACGAGGCCGTCGAAGCAAACGACGACCGCCTCGCAGCGAACGCATTCGAGGCTGCAGAAGACGAGATTGCAGCAGAGACGAACGCGTCCGCGCATGGGACGTTCCTCGCCCCCCATATCGCTGCACCTAACGCTGACACCTTCATGACCACAACAGAGCTCGACGATGAGACGAGAGATCACAACAGCAGGCAAGCACACAAGAATTTGAGTTTTTTCATGAGGGAGTTCCACAAAACAAAACGCAATTGTAGGGGATGTAGGGGAAGATTCATTTGTCACCCCGGTTATCGTTGGGCGGTGACATGCTGAGCTTTTGCGCGCGAGATCAGCCTGGTATCGACTATCGACTGTGTGAGAGCACCGATAGTCTATAGCTGAAGAAGACAGCAGCGCGAGGATGCGATCTTCGAAGGTGAGCAGGACAACGCATCGCGATGGATCCGACCCAGCGCGCGATACTCAACCCCTTGTTCCGGCTCTTTCTGTTTGAATTTCCTTCTGTGTGGGGCGTGGATACGGTATCGCTTGTCAATGTTGCGGCCAAGCGTTTCTGTAGTAGCCCGTTCGCTCTACGAGGGGCACGACTTTACGTTG
>JBBMKB010050005.1:0-15974 GCA_037833945.1 Alaria marginata | reverse complement strand
TAAGAATTTACAGCTAAGAGTTTGTGCTCAGCAAGGACACCACTCTAAATCCTACCAGGTATAGAATAGCCTTTTAAGAGCCTGTGCGCAACGTTGGCATCACAGTAAGCCCCAAGGCCTTAGCCGAGATAGGAGATTCTTAGCTGCTGTCGCGTACTGTACTCGTGTTAAGTGTATCATATTTCGTCGTCCGCCAACAACCTCGCCATTTGCAATGACAATCAATGTTATTACAAATACTTTCTGTAATTAGCAGCGCGATATCATATAACTTTTTTACCGCGTCGGGTCTGGGACCATCCGGGGGGGGAGTCACCGACTAATTAACCTGCACCCTTTACGGCGAAGGAAGTTCACTGTACTGTAGTGAGAACACCATGCGGCCGACGTATCACGCAGCTTGCAAAAGCTGGGTATCGACCAAAGGCTCGATCGGCCGAACTCAAGGCCGCAGCTGGCGTATCTGAAACAGTCTTTTTGTTAAACGCGGCCGGTCTGTGTGGCCACAAGCAAGCGCGATATCTTTTTTTAAGGCGTCGATCTGGCGGCATCCAGGGGAGTCGCCGATTCATCTGCATCCTTCACGACGAGGAGCATATATACTATTGATAGGACGCCATGCGGCCGACGTATCAAGCCGCTTGCAAAGCTGAGCATCGACTACTCAGATCACTCAAACGGTCGGAGTCGGAGCGGCAGCTAGCCTGTAGAGAAGACACCTTTTTACGAAATCTCTCGCTGATATGATGGGTATCGAACAATAACCAAGTCCGATAAGATTCGATACTGATGTACGCAAAAAAAATATTATATATATTTTGTCCAAACGTGTACGCTTCCTTCAATATTGGCATAAATAATACGGAAATACTACGAGGGGCATATAGGGCAAAAAGCGTTCGATATACATGGTATATTGACGTTTGATTATGATATATCGAAGTTCGATATTTCGATATATTGATGGTTCGATATTAGGATGTCTCAAAGTTCGCTATTTCGATTTATCGAAGCCTTCGATACGATATATCGACGTTCGATATTGCGGCATTGTATATCGAATTCCGATATATCGATATATGGACGTTCTATATATCGATATATCGCAACGTTCCGATACGATATCCAACACTACTATTGATGGTACCTGGTGAGTCACTCACATGATGGAGAAGAGTTTTCCCGTCGCTTCCCGAGTGAGTAACAGAGCCAGCCACCGAGAGCAGAAACCCCTGGATGTAAGCAACGTCGCCTGCACAACATGGCACACCGCGAAGAAAGGCGATGGTGGCGAAGATAAGGATAACGATGATACCTATAATGATAACGATAACGATAATCATGTCGAAACCGATATCGATAACGAGGACGATTACGAACGATGGTGATGATGGTGGTGGCGGTGATGAAGATGACAATGACAACAATGAAGATGGTGATGATGATGACGATGGCGATGGTAATGGTGGGGGTGGAGATGGTGGTGGTGGTGGTGGTGATGATGATAATGATGATGATAACGACGACTGTTAGAAAGGGCAGCAGAAGCAAGAAGGGTAGACATCGGTTTAAGCTACGGGCAGGTAGGGATGGTCAATGTTAATCACGTATTAATAGCAAGTGCAGTCAATTTAAGATATGCCAGACAGATTTATTTGTGTTTTATTTTACGTTTGGGATTTATATTTATTTTTGGCTACTACTATGATAGGCGTATGGGAGATCGAGCTTTGGGCTGGACCCTGGCGAAGAGCAGATGTAATCAAAGATGACAGGAGACGGTCAGTCAAAGGGAAACGTACAGCGGTGAAGGGTGTAAAACCGAGCGTTTCACACTAAAATCTAGTAATGAGACGTCAGTCAAGGTAAATTATTGGAAAATTGCCGTCCGTCAAGGGGTGAAAGTGCCGTCTTCTGACATATTTGGATGTAATGCTCATGTGCTGTCGTCATACATTTAGTGATGACGATATGATAATGGATGTAATGATCATGTGCTGTCGTAATACATTTAGTGATGACGATATGATACATGATGCATGATGATGATGATGATGATGATCATGATGATGATGATGGCGACGAAGACGAAGGAAATCAGTACAGTGATCGGTCGTGCCGCATTACTACAGAGTAACTTGCGACACCACTAAATAAAAAAACGGATACCGGGCACTACGTATCAGTTAGCTCTTTTGCCACTGCGAGAAACATTCCTACCCTAACTCCAAGTATTATATAGCTTCTCGCCAAAAACGTCAGTGCAGTTGAAAGAAAGGGCTATACGTAATAAACACTAAATCTGGGCCAACCTCAAATTCGTACGTGGGGCAGGGTGTTTCCTACACAAGTTTCAGTTAGATTTTTTTTTTATGTTTCGTGCAACAACAAAAAGGTCAGGTCATTTTTTTTGTATTATTATTAGCTGCCGCGAACTGCAGCTGCTGTATTAGTCTAGGCTGACTGTGTAGCTATACTGCTGTAATAGCGCTGAACAATCGCCCCCTCGTCTTGTGGCAGAGATGTCAGAAGACGGCACTTTCAGCCCTTGACGGACGGCAATTTTCCAATAATTTACCTTGACTGACGTCTCATTACAAAGTTTTAGCGTGGAACGCTCGGTTTTACACCCTTGACCGCTGTACGTTTCCCCTTGACTGACCGTCTCCTGACATATTTGTCTTGTGAGGCTGACCGACGTATTGTACGTATTCAATCGGCTATACGTACCACTCTGTCCTTAAATATAAGAACCGTTTGGTATTGAAATTTATGATCAAACGGACCTTATATTTCCGGACATAGTGGTATGATATACGAGTACGATGTGATACCTGCTACGTATGGTACTATTAAGGGGGCGCCATTTTTTTTGTGTGGCCCCTCACTTGAGGAGCTCTTTTGTCTATACTAGTTTATTTAATATATTTCAAATACGTCAGCAGCTGTGAGTTCGATCAAATTAATGGTCGACACTCATCTTCGCAAGCTGCGGGATACTCCTGCCGCGCATTTTTCAGATGTTTTCCTCTTGCAAGGTATAAATAGGTCAATGGCTCTATACTATTTGTAAGTCACCCAAAAACTGATTTTGAGATAATAAAAAAATCTCCCCCGGATGAATATACTCCCATGGCCTAGGCCTAGGTATACAGCGAAACATGTTGTAATTTGTTTTTAAATGAAACTCCGACGGTTTGGGATTAACCCTTTTAGCACTGCAGTCCCGTTTTGGGACAAAACTACTTGAAATTTGAGTGGTTTGTTCCCAAAACGGGACTGCAGTCCTAAAAGGGTTAAGGAGCCCCGTCGTTCAGAAGACACATGCTACTAATAGTACGATAGAGGTGCGCCCGTTTTTTTCTGGGGATCCTCGCTTTAGGGCGCTCTGAACCTCACCCACCAACTGATTTTCGATTTTTGAGTATTTTGAAAGTACAACCCGACGAATAAACCCGTATGGCCTCCAGTAGGGATACAAAAAAAATCGGCCTGAAAAACAAGGGGTTTCCAACGATTTTGGGTTAAGGAGTCCCGTCATTCGGAAATAAAAAAGCCAAAAAGTGCTACCTCTATCGTAGAACCCGTGTCAGAAACGCTCGAAATTGGGCTCCCGGGGACCGTCCTATTTTATGTTGAAGGTTGGTACCAAATCGATGCAGTTGCAGTGCCTGTTGGTGACTCGAAATATATTGCCTGGCAGAGGGCTTTATACCCACACTTTATACCAGGCGGGGAGATGCTGACGTGAAAGACAGAGGACTCTAACGACGTAATGACGTCAGCCACTCATTGTTTGTGCGTCGGAACTACTCCGCTTCCAGTCTCCACAGGCGAATACTTGTGACTATATATTCTGCGTGACCCCGGACTACTGGTAGATTATTGTTTCGGCGATGAACGGATGTGAGAACAACAACAACAGCTACAATACTAACTAACACAATCAGCAGGCGTGTGCTCGATCGAGCATTCCGCGCTGTACTGGAACATCTCACACAGCGGGCAAACCAAACCATCCCTGTTGATGATATGTGCCTTTCAGCGAAGACAGACCCCTGACACATGCTACGATAGAGGTGCGCCCGTTTTTTTCTGGGGATCCTGGCTTTAGGGCGCTCTGAACCTCACCCAACAACTGATTTTTGAGGAAACTGAAACTGCAACCCGATGAACAAACCCATTTGGCCTAGGTATACAAACAAATCTGACTGAAAAGCAAGGAGTTTCCGACGATTTTGGGTTAAGGAGCCCCGCCATTCAGAAACAAAAAAAACTAAAAGTGCTATATACCTCTATCGTAGAACCCGTCCCTGGTCTACATGTTCTGCATGACCTGCAGAATGTGTTGCCGGGCGGGAGCCGAATGATCTGAATGATCTATAGTAGCGCATACTCCCTGGGTTGATTCTGTACTAGAGTACACATACTTCGTATACTGCGTAGCATACCATGACGACAGATATAGGATCTTGATGATCTATACAAGATCTAGATGATCTAAATCAGACTGCGTAGCATACCATGACAACATATATAGGATCTTGATGATCTATACAAGATCTAGATGATCTAAATCAGACTGCGTAGCATACCATGACAACATATATAGGATCTTGATGATCTATACAGGATCTAGATTATCTAGATCAGACTGCGTAACATACCATGACAACATGTATAGGATCTTGATGATCTATACAGGATCTAGATTATCTAGATCAGACTGCGTAACATACCATGACAACATATATAGGATATTGATGATCTATACAGGATCTAGATGATCTATCATAGATCAGACGATCTAGATCGTGACCTGTCCAGTGTATAGAACTCTACCGAGATGGACTCATCGTACCAGCGGAGTTCTTACTAACTAACTGTTACTACTGCTGTAACACACACGCCCCCCCCCCCGCCAACCATCGCCTAACACTGCTGTCCTACGAACAATGTTCGATGCGGGTAGAATACAGCTGCGTGCATGGCGATCGGACTTTCCCCACAGACATATGACACCTACTACTGCTGTAACAAGAAACGGAAACGCTGACTTAGGTTGTGGGCTCCTTATTTGGGGGAGGGTGTGCGGCCTACACTAAATTCTAAATTCAGTATTACGGCTCCCGAATTTCTTATTTTCATGTAAATATCAGCCTGCTTTTCCTTACCGAATTTCTTATTTTCATGTAAATATCAGCCTGCCTTTCCTTATCACCATGGTGTTTCTTGTTTCGTGTCCTTCCCTGTACTTGTATGATTGTTCGACGCGGCAGGGCACACATGTCTGCGTGCTTGGTTTTCGATCCTTCAATTTTACAAACAGCAATTTTATCAAATAATCTGGAGCCCGGAATACACCGACTGTTGCTCACACACCCCAGGTATAATATGAAAGGAGCATATCATTAGCCGTCTGGCTGACTCTGGTCCCGTGCTACGATACTATTAATAGTACAATACAGTACCGGCCCGCTGATACAAAACAGATATGTTGGTTTTAGGCTGGGTTTCTTATTTGAGAACGGGTCTGTCCTACACTAACTTCAGTATAACAGCTGTTCACTTTTTTATTCCCCTGTCATTTTTAGGCTGAGTTTCTTGTGGGTCTCTTTCTTATGAGAGGGCCGGAAGTGTAACCCTTTTCGGCTAAAACAATGTTCTGAATGACGGGACTCCTTCACCCAAAACCATCGGGATGTCATTCCCTATTTTTCTGCAAAATATTTTTTTGTATACCTAGGCCATGGGTTTGTTGATCGGGGTTTGCACTTTCAGCTTTCTCAAAATCAGTTTTGGCGTGAGGTATAGAGGTCCTCAAGTAATCACCACCCTCAGAAAAAAAATGGTGTTTTTATACTGATTACAGCAGGATGCGTCTCTCCCTGTGTGTTTTGTGCGTTATCTTTATTAGGGGGACGTAGCACGGCGGAAGTGTGAGTAGATCTGTACGTTAGACTGGCTCTTGTTTGACGCTCAGCAACAGCGTGGTGGTTGGAGTTTTCATTACACAAATTTAAACCTGGTATCATATATACCCGGAAGGAAGTTGCTGTGTAGTTGAGTTTCTATGTCGGTGGCTGACGTTACGCTTCTTTCCTACTACGGGGGACCATAGTAAATACTAGTAAATAGGACCTACGGTACACGTAAAAACCTACCAGGGTATATACTTCCCTATATGTGCTATTACGGGGGACCATAGTAAATAGGATCTAGGGTATACACAAAAACCTATATATTTACCTATTTTTACTTACAATATTTGGTCCTATTTACTATGGTCCCCCGTAATATTATAACAATATTTGGTCCTATTTACTATGGTCCCCCGTAATAAAAACTGACTATTAATAGCTGTGTGTGTTTTGTGTGGAATCGTAATTGTTAGGACGTGCTGTAGGGCAAAAACAAGCAGCTGTATATACCAGGTATATACGTTGGACAGCCTCCTGGTTGACGCTCAGTATTACTGCTGCTGCTGTGGTCGGATCTTCATTTACACAGAGAACCTGGTACCCGGAACAACCTGTCTAATTGTTGTGAAATACGCTTATAGCCGCCGACATAAACTGCCTGTTTGAGTTTTGTGTAGTGTAAATCATTTAGGACGCCGTGCAGAAGTGTAAGCAGCTCATACACACGTTGGACTGGATGTGACCGGACCCTCATTGCCCAAATAACCTGGTATTTCGAACATAGATAGCCTGGTATCTAAACCGCCCGGGAGTGCTATGTCCCCTGGCACGTAAGAAGAATAACATCAGTCGCCGACGCGTAGTTAAAACTGAGCGAGGGTAACGACCGTGCAGCGCAGAGGTAAAAGCAGCTGTACGCTGGGCTGTCTCCTCAGTACTATGTACAGTGCTGTGATCGGACCTTCATTAGTCAACATAAATAACCTAGAACAGGAAGGAAATGTAAGACCATCCATTCTGGTCTTGTATTAGTCGTTAAGAAATTTTCAAATGGTACCCGTAACAGACTGACTTGAGTGTTATGAAATAAGCTAACACAAATAAGCTGGTACCCGTAACATACTGACTTGAGAGTGTTATGAAATAAAAGCTAAACATCGATCAGCCGCCGGCGTAAAGGTGAGACTACTGTTACGGGGGAACATAGTAAACAGGACCTACGGTACCCACAAAAACCTATATATTTACCTATTTTTACTCACTATATTTGGTCCTGTTTACTATGGTCCCCCGTAATACTGTGCTGAGGGTTATGACTGCTGTTTGTGTTTTGTGTGTATATTGCGTATAACCTATAGAACGTCGCGCGGTAGTAGACAGCTAGCTGTGCGTTAGGCTGGCTTCTGGTTTGACAACGCTCAGTAAAAGGGTCGGACCTTCATTTCCGTACACAAATAACCTGGTACCCGGAACAACCTGGTTGATTGCTACCAGGCACCGGGTGTGAAAGAAGCATAACATCGGCGACCGCGGACGTGAAAAATTGGCTGTTTGCGTCGTGCGTGTAATCTTCAGAACGCCGCGCAGAAGAACGCAGCTAGCTGTACACGGTATAGAGTGGCTCCTGGCTCGGGGCTTGCTGTCGTAATGTGATCGAACCTTCCCTACGCAAATAACCTGGTACCCGGAACAACCTGGCTGCTGTTTGTGCTGAAAAAAGAAAAAAGAAAAACATAACATCATCAGCCCCCGACGTAAACTGACTACGAGTACTGCTGTGTTTTGTGTTTTGTGTGTAATCTTCAGGAAGTCGAGCAGAAGAAGAGCGGTAAAGCAGCTGCTGTGTGCGGTAGAGTGGCTCCTGGCTGACTCTTACAAATATTCGCATCTTCCAAGCTTCGTCCCTCCGGGGGTAGAAGTGCTACCTGTATGATACTGCTGTACATGCGAATGCGCCACAACGGCAACCCAAACCAATCCGTTCGTTGCTATTAATAGATGGAACTCTTTCCACGAGTACAAAAACAGAAGAAGCTTCATATACTCGTATGGCACTGCTGTAGTTATCGTTTAGCCGTCGTTTTATATTCAAAAGGCCGTAGACTGCCATGCAGGCTGGGGCATTTTAATAGCAGCAGCAGCAGTGCTTCTCGCTCTTCATACAGCAGCAGCGCAATCATCATCAGCAGCAGCACCACCATCAGCATCATCACAACCAGCGGCAGGAGCAGCTGGAGTAGCAGCGACGACATCATATTCAGCAGCAGCAGCAGTGACGACATCATACTCAGCATTCAGCAGCAGCAGCAGCAGCAGCAGCAGTATGTCTCGCTTTTCACACAGCAGCAGCAGCATCACCATCATCAGAAGCAGAGGAACACCACCATCACCACCAACAACACCACCAACACCAGCACCAACACCAACACCAACACCAACACCACCAACACCAACACTACCAACACAAACACCACCACCACCATCATCATCATCATCATCACCATCAGCAGCTCACCTTGTTTCACCGCATCCCGAGCATTGTCGAACGAATACGACGAGCCCGTTGCCCTTCCAGCACCACCATACACAACATGATGACCCCCCCCCGGCCGACCACCTTCAGTCATGTCAACACCACCCTTCGAGGCAAATAAGGCACCCTCTCTCTCCCCGTGTGTCTCGTGCCGAGAGGTGTGACCTTACTACGCACGGCAGAGCAGTCGCTTTCGAAAAACAACAAAGCTCCTCATAAAGTCAAGTGATGGAGAGATCGAGAGATCGTTCGAGCGCATTTTGCGGCGGAATAGATGCCGGTTGAGATTTTTCGAAAATGCGGCGTATTAGGTGCTGGTTGAGGGTTTCAAGGAAAAAATTGACCGACCGTCGGGCAGACTGACTGTAAATCTCTCTCACAGTTCCGCCTACTAGCCCCCCCACGAGACGAGTGTGAGTGTGACAACAACAAAGAAGAGAGGAGAGAGGGGGAGGAGGAGGCAGGCCGGAGGGACCAGAGGGGGAGTGACGAGACGAACTGTGTGTTCACAGCTGGTACTACTGGCCAGACACTACTGCTCTATACCGAGACTGCTGTCGTGCGCTCTCGGGAGGGAGAGAGCTTTACAAAGACACCTATATATACGAGCGAGGAAAGCTCGTGTGGATATTTTTTCGGCGAAATACAGGCTCTTCCTGCTGTGTGAGATTTTTATCTCTTGATAGTGAGAGATCATGTCTCCTGTGGACGTTCATGCTGCGGCCAGACGAGGTACGTAAAGTATACACCATTCAACCGGTCGAACTCACAGTTGACGTATTCGAAATATCTTCATCAAATCTCTACTCTTCTCCTTCTTCTTCTTGTTCCTATAATAGTTTTCGAAGCTCTTTCAGTTCTTGCTACTCGTACTGCTGGTGGTAGATTTAGGCGGCAGCTTTGTCTGGACGAGTCTCGGCGAAGTCAAGAGTAGTACTAGCAGTAGTAGTGGTCGAAGAGATAGCTGCGTGTGCTGCTTGCTTCTTGGGAGCGTACGTCGTACACAGCGACTTTTTTCCCACGGGTTAGAGCCCCGACAAATCAAGCCGAGAAAGGCGAGCCGTACGAGTTTTAACGTAGACAGATACTAGAGGGATCCTTCTATTAATAGTACACCGTCCTGTATCAACTTGGATTCAAATGTAAGGTGCATTCGTGTATCAATGTTCACAATCAAACGGCCCTTACCTTTCTTCGCAGAATGTGTGACACACATATCGTATGCCAATATCAAAAACACAAGATTCGCTACTCGTACATGGACGAATCGTATTGCTATGATGACACCACCACATCCTGTCTGTCTGCCCGATTGTTGAGCAGGGAATGTCGCTATCGTCACGAAATATGTTCGCGGGGGGGGCGATCTGTACGCTCGAGATAGATACGGGAACCCGCCTCTCCACGTGGTAAGCCTCTACATACTGTAGTCTACAGCAGCACGTAACAAGTGAGCCACGACTCGAATATTTCAAATACGTCAGATGTGAGTTCGACCAGTTGAGTGGTCGATACTCATCTTTACAAGCTGCGTGATGCTTCGCCTCGTATTCTACTACAACCAAAAACTACGTCGGCTGTTGTATCGGGGTTTACGACGACGTGGGCGGTATTTACGTACGTACGTGTAGTAGAGGGAGGGAGGAAAGTGAAGGTTATATCTTGATTAGCTGTGAAATCGAGAGTTTCGTCGAAACTTATCTTTGTTGCAAAAGCGGCGTGTGATGTGTACTTCGATTAGCGCGTGCTACTGACTTACACTGTACAAGGTTTGGACTACCGCGTGAAGGGTATAGGCAGGTCGATGACTCTCGAGGGATAGATAGTTATGAAAAATAACACGTCAACAGGGTGAATTTACCTAAGAAAGTTTTATCATATCATAGTTGACACGCAACTCGAATACTTACATATGTGAGAGTATAGGGCTCATGAAGAACAAATGCCCCCATCTCCGGTTCGAAGAACATTGAACATTGATTGTCACGTTAGCAGCCTCTTCTTCGCTAAAACACCACCAGAGAAAACGGAGCCTTCTCCTCCTAACAACCCACTACACGACGTTCCACTCTAAAACAGTTCAGTACGTGTTTTATGCACAGCAACACGTGGCGGAGGTCAACCCCCCCCCCACGTCCGTGTGGTCTGTATCGCAGTACAATCCACCTCGGTCGGGGAGGGGGGGGTGTGAGTTTGACCGACTGAATATAATCGTCAATACTCACGCACGTACGTTCATAGCTGTCTTCTTGTGGGTTGTTTTCGATTGATCGGTGTTTTCCATAACACTTGGCAAGAAAGGCCGGCGTCTCATCAACGAACGGCATGTAGAGATGGATTGTGCCGAGTTGCGTTACACTCTGTGCCTCGGCTTGTGAAGGGATTGATAGAGGCCGTGCCAAATCGGCCACCGCTGTTGGCCACCGGTGGTGGCATTTAAAATTGTCGGCCGGTATGCCAAGGCTTGAGGCTGGCATGATTCCACTGTTTCTATCACGGGCGATGATACAGGTGCCAGCTTTCTCGCGATCCAAGCTTGTATGATCATGATCACGTACTTCGTGAATCCGCAGACCGGATATATGGCTGTTGTGGGTTGTACGTTTTTCGTGAGTATCACGTAAGAACTTGAGCCTGGCACCAAAGTTTGAGTATTTGTTGTTGTGCTTTTACCGTAACAATATCACGTAAGAACTTGAGCCTGGCACCAAATTTTTGAGTTTTTTCAGTGCTTCTATCGGGCACATACTATACAGCAATCCGCACTCATAACGCCTATTTTTCTTTGCCCCCCTTCCTAAAAAAATCCTCGCCTGTGTCGCGGTTTCAACGCGAGAACACACGCCTCCTACAGTACAACGGCCGAGGAGATAAAAAACAGGTTCTAAAACTGACCCCAGATGCATTCTACGATAGAGGTGCACCATTAGTATTTGCCTTCTGAGGGCCCTTACTTGAGGAGCTCTATGCCCCACCCAAAAACTGATTGTGAGCAAACTGAAAGTGCAATCCGATGAACAAACCCGTGGCCCATCGACACAAAAAAAAACATATGGAAAGAATAGAATGACATTCCGACGAGTTTGGGTTAAGGAGCGCCGTCATCCAGAAAGTAAAAACGCCAAAAAGTGCTACCTCTATCTTAGAACGCGTCCCCAGGGGCCTTAGCGCCGCCCGTTGGTGAACACAGGCGTCTTACCACGGCCGACAAGCTTTTTCCTATCGGGGCTCCTGTCGGAAGGGGTAGTTTCGCACTATGTAGCTACCCATGTCGCAGCACTCCATCTTACCTATTTTTTACGGGGAAACGTAGTTAACAGGACCTACGGTAGCCACAAAAACCTACCAGGTATACATTTATATTTTTGTCTTGTTCTACGATAGCCCCCCCAACTTTTCTTTAACGAAATCGCCGTTTTTGAAACCAGCTCCCGGCCGCGTCTCCTGAAATACGGTGCCTCTTGCCACCCCGACGTCATCGTTCGATAGCCCTTTCCAAAACAAGAAAATATCTGAAGATTTGTTTTTCATATCATCCTTCCTCGTGTCGGGCAGCCATGAAACGTTCGTTAACGAAATCGCTGGTTTTGTGGGGGGGCTATCTTAGAACGAGTATTTTTTACTACCAACATTTGGTCCTATTAACTACGTTCCCCCGTGAAATAGTTTCCTATCTAATATATATATATATATATATATATATACCTATCCCATGTCCATGACACAGGCGTCCTACCACGGGCGACAAGCTTGCGTCTCGGCGCTTCTCCGAGCCGGCGTCGACACGGACGCGCTGAGCCGTACAGGACACACGGCTCTGCAGTTTGCGGAGCTGAAGGGACACTCGGGCTGCGTGAAGCTATTGAGGTGAAAGTTGGCGCCGAGTTTTAAATACAGTAGGTCGGACAGGTCACGATCTCTACCGTAGACCATCTATTAATACCACTCTGGGCGCGAATATAAAGACGGTTGGGGTATACATGTGTAAATTAAACGTTCATAATATTTACGCCCAGAGTGGTAGATTGTATTTGTTTTAGCAGCAGATCTTGTATTTGCCGTTGTGATATGCACTCGGGTTGCATGAAGCTGCTGAGGTGAGAGTTGACGTCCTATTACGGCGGACCATAGTAAATAGAACCAAATATTGTCAGTATAAATAGGTTAAGATACTTAGTATAGGTATTTGCGTGTATCGTAGGTCCTATTTACTATGGTATCATACCCCGTAATAGTGCGCTACACATCTCGGACAGACTCTCGATCTAGATCATTATTTAGAGATCACGATCTAGATCAGTATTTAGATATCACGATATACCCTGTATCGGCCCACGTCATGAGATGCACTCGGGGTGCGTCAAATTCTTGAGGTGAGAGCTGCCACCGAGCCGTCTTGGAAGCTTTTTGTTTGCCTGGGCTTTGAGTTGCCTGATAAGTCGCCGATTCGACTATTAATAGGTAGCACAGTTATTACGGGGGGACGTAGTTAATAGGACCTACGGTAGACACAAAAACCTATATATTTCTCTATTTTTACTACCAATATTTGGTCATATTAACTACAGTACGTTCCCCCGCAATAGTTGCTTGCGGCAGTTTACGGGGTTCTATGTACGTGTTAGTATCCGATTCGCGTGTTTGCGGCTCGCAATGTGTCTGCTGTCGTTGAAAAAACTCCCCCAGCCGTGCGTCCTGGTTGCTGTTCCCTGGCGCCCTTCATTCTGTTTCAATCAATGAAAACAAAAACAAAACGCCGCCTTATATCACGAAACCGTCAACCAAAATGAAAAACTCCGCCTGGTGTGTGTTTTCCCTTCCCCGAAAACGAAAACGAAAAATACAATAAACACGCCGCCATACATGTGTAAATCCTTCCTTCTCCTTCCCCTACGAAACAAAAACAAAATAAAAGCGTTCACTAACATAGATATATATACTTCGTATGAGCTTTCCTTCTCCTTCAACTATCGAAAACGAAAAACAATAAAAAAACGCTATCTTGTAAGTAAGTGCTTTCCTTTCCTTCCCCTACGAAATAAAAAACAAATTAAACAACGCCACCTTTTAATTGCCTTCCTTCTCCTTCTCGTAACAAAAACGAAAAAAAACCCAACAACAACAGCCACCTTATATACCCTGACCCTAACGCTTTTCCTTCTCGGGAATTGAAAACCAAAAACCAAAACCAGATAAAACACGCCACCTCACATGTTTTTTCCCCCCAATCCTTCCCCTAACGCAAACGAAAGCATCACGCCAAAAACGCCACCATGTATGTTTTCCCCCCCCTCCTTCCCCGAAAACGAAAACGAAAACAAAGTAAAACCCACCACCATATAACAGCAGATACTAGCTACGAGCACTAAAGGGAGCCGCCGACCTATACCTTTCATGAGGACATACACATCCTATAATACGCGCGATGATCGGAGTATCACACACAGCTTGCAAAATATGAGTTTCGACCCCAAATTTTCGATCTCACAGCTGAAGCGTACTTTAGTTTTTTATTATAATTTTCGATCTCACAGCTGAGGTGTGTTCTAGTTTTTTTATTATATATTATATAAAATTAAAATACACTTCAGCTGTGAGATCGAAAATTTGGTCGAAACCCATATTTTTTATTATATATATGTGCTTTCCTCTTGCTTCCTTTAAACCAAAACGCCAACTTACTTTGTGTGTGCAGAAAATTTGGTCGAAAATCATATTTTTAATTATATATATGTGCTTTCCTCTTGCTTCCTTTAACCAAAGCACCAACTTATTTTGTGTGTGCAGCGCGCCGAAGAAGGCAGTCGACAAGAATAACAAGAAGAAACAAAAAGGCAAGGACAACATCGCAAGCAGCGGCGGCCCGGAGCTACCACAGCCCCCCCCCCCCCCTTCCGCGGCGGAGGTCGCAGCGGCGACGCAAGAGGGCGACGGCAGCGGGTGGCACCTGTGCCACGACAACGACGGAAACGCCTACTACTACAGCGAAATCACGGGTAAGGAGGTGTGCTTGTGTTACTACAAGCAATAATATACTTCCGGAATGTTTTGAGTGATCAACGTTGAAGCTCATGCTGCACATTGTCGGATGGCAAGCATAATAACAATAATAATAATATATACCACTCTGATCTGAAATATAAGCACATTACATACACTAATATTAGTACAAATCGGTGCTTATATTTCAGGTCAGAGTGGTATATTTTTATTTTTGCTGTCCACACTACAGTAGTTTACAAGTGGTTTCTGTCAAGATAATGCCGGTTCCAAATAAGTCTAGTGAGCGTATTGCCCAGTCGACCGGCCTAAGTTAGGGTTAGGGTTAGGGTTTGGGGTTAGTGTTTGGCTAGGGTTTGGGGTTAGTGTTTGGCTAGGATTTGGGATAGGGTTAGAGTTTGGGGTTGGTGTTGGGGTTGGGGTTGGTGTCGGGGTTGGAGTTAATGGTTGGGGTTGCGGGTACCGTGGATGGCACCTGCTCTAAGACAACGACGGAAACGCCTACTACTATGTATGGCGAAATCACCGGTAAGGAGGCGTACTTGTGTTACAACACGTGCCGATCTATCTGTATCGTACTCGTATATCCAAGTTTTGCATTGATTTTTAGACTGGTTTTTGTATCCCTCCGGAGAGCTGGTGGTGGTGTTTTTGTTGCGGGCGATCGTGGCAAAACCTTCAGTCAGTTGACTACTACAGTACGTCGACAGCTGTCGTTTATACATTTTTCGTAATAACATGTACCAGGGTAATATAAAGCTAACTCAAAGCATTGGTGTTTTGGCCATGCCGCCATGCATTCTAATCTTTTCGCAACGTCCTCGGGTTGTTACCAGGAGAATCCATCTGGGCGGACCCATGGGGAGACGAGGCTACATCCGCCAGCACGACGGCAGCGTCACAGCAGCACTACACCACGTCTCTCGCCGACACCTGTCCGGTGAGCGAACCGGCATCATTCGGTCCGCGTTTCAGGGTTATTATTAGTTTTTTATGTTATTTTATTGAGTTGAATGCAAGCAACAGGGCGTGAATCGGTCCGAGTTCCAGCGTTGAATTTGATTTTTCTGCTGGACTGAATGAATGAAGTAAAAACGGGTTTAATTTGATTGGATTGATTTTAAATAACAAGCCTCGTAGGGAACTCGAGACAATACTTGTTTTTGGTTGAAGGAAAACGGCGTGATTCGATATGAGCTTTAGCGCCGAACATGATTAAGTTGAATTTCTTTTAATGACGCGGCAATACTTGATATATTATTCGCGAAAAAGTGCCCCGACACGAAAACGCCACTTGTTGCGCATCATTTAGCGTCGACCATTGTCCCGATCATTTCCCTGACTGTTCCCCTTTGGCTACTTTTCCTGCCTATTTTCGGAACCATTGTACGGAAAAAATCCGCGCACCTCATTTGTACCGAAGATTTTGTGCCGACAATTTGTACAATTTGTTTACTCGTCTAACGCACCCCGAAACCGCCCCCCTCGACCGACCCCCCCCTTCCTTCTCCTGACGCGGA